>JADNRX010000067.1:0-189003 GCA_015501595.1 Hymenopellis radicata
GGATGTCGACATTCTCAGCGACCTTGATCTCCAGTCGCGTCCCCGGAAGCGTCTGGCGCTGGAAATCATTCGTCTGGGGGATGAGGATGACGATGACAACAAGAAGTAGGAGGCGTGTGGGACTCCATGGGTTACTTGCGCTCTGTATCATTTGTACCACCCCGTTTTCTATCTATTTATACAATGTATATGGTTGGAGTCACTTTCTTGTACCTTCGTTGTGAATAACTATGTACTGGCAGTTGCTCGACAAGACAGAGTGCTCATCGATCACCACACTAACGTAGCCTTACGGGAATTCTGGGGACGGAGGAGAGGTGGGTCTACCCTTTATATGGCAACCCCATCGCTCTGTAGATCAAATACAATACAAAACTCCCTGCCATGTCCACCCGAATATGATAAAGCTTAATGTCCCCTTCGGGGTGACATACGAAAAAATTGGTATGTCAACTTTCGATGAGGAAATGGCCAGGAAATTCTGATATTGTAATCAGGAACGATACAGAGAAGATTAGGTGAGTATTCCTATCAACAGTTGAGACTCTAGTTAATCCAAGTCTAGCATGGCCCCTGCACAAGGATGACACGCTGTTTCAGAGTGGCTGGTCTCAGGACCACAATATTTATTTTTTTTGAGCGAGCGCTGAGGATGATTGAAGTTATTGAACGTTGGAAGGTTGAAACTTGAGTGACCATTTTGGGATGCGCCGATCAAGTTGCCAATAGGGTGGCGTAGGTTTACGGTAAGTAACGGTTAGTAACCTACCTCCCTCCCGAGGGGAGATTTCGATACGGTTTCTTACCGTTACTTACCGGCACGTGATTTTTATCATGTGACCAGTCCCGGCGGCCGCCCGCCTCCCGCCCATCCTTCCTGCTCCCCACTGTACAAGTCGAACTATAAATCGTAGGTAACCCTCGCCTGTATGCCTGAATCGGAACCGCTGTGGCACTACATCGACGGCCTGCTCTTGAGATCTCTCTTAACTCGCCGGTAGCTCTACAATATCTCGTTCTACTACAAGACTTGCATGAGAGACGGACGGACTATATGACACCGAGCCGTCGTGATACTTACGCTACCTTTCAAGATGCAACAATTTCTCCTTGAAGCTCCGAGCGCTTTCTAACAGGCAGCGATGTAGAGAAGACGCGTCCCCGCACAAGGATGACACGCTGTTTCTTCTTTGAAGGCTTGCTGGTACCTCCATAATTGCTGACAGTAACTAGTGATGTGCCGGCTCGGGCTTCAATCTTCAGGTCGGGACGGCTTCAGAGGGCTTACGACCTGGCTTGAGGTTCAAAAATCCATGGCCCGGCCAGCAGGCCACTGCGGCCTGTAGTGCAGTACGGCAGGTACACTTACAGAGGCGTCACTTCAGTGTTACGCCACACAGAAGTTCAACCGGGCGAGACTATGAGTACATCTTCTACTCAAGAGTCACTTTAGTTGCTTTAGCTTGTTGTAGGATATCCCGACGCGTTGTGCACCTCCCCCCGCCGCATCCAGCAGCTGCGGCCTACCAATGGCCTATGGCCCGGGCTGAGGTTTTCCGAAGCCTGAGCCGTCTCAAGCCAAGGCGTACAGTATCATTAAACAGTAACGTCTGAGAGCAATGATATGTTGAAGTCGGCGATAAGTAGCGTTCAAAGACTGTTCCTTGTCGAAGAAAGAGACTGGCTGGCGGTGGTTAGTCAAATCATAGGTTCGAGAACTGTGAGCGTAATCATCATGACGCGACACTACTCGTTCCTTCATGAGCACGGGTACGAGTATCGAGATAAGGTGCCCAAGTGGAAAAATGAATTTCAACGCGGGCGTGATCCAGATGGTCCAGTGGCACTCCAGTAATGTTCCCCGCACTGTTTTCCTTGACATTGACCCACGACTTATATGACGGCCGAGGCGGTATTGCGTGGGGAGATGGGGAATGCGGTTAGGGCTGCGCCACATATCACGATGGAGTAGGTGACGGAGTCTAGAGGAGAATCAATACCCTGCATGGTAGAAGAGACATGCATACGGACCATTGTTCGCGAGTATTCCAATAACCAAACCAGGAGGTAGTGGACTGGTGGAGAGGAGACTCGCAACAGTGCGACAGCCATCGACGGCTTGGGACCACGTTATTTCGCGCCGTTTACAGAGTCGCGATCGTGGTAACAGCAGAGAACGTGATTTGGACTGTGCTCGGCGTTGTATTCGAAGATCTCAGCGAGGGACAGTGAGTCGTCCAATGGCGGAACGTTGAAAGTCTGGGGGCTGTCATTGTGCGATGAGTAAGTTATATCTACGGGCGGAGACTGGTAACTTCAGAATTGAGCAGAGGTTCTTGCGTGCGACATACAAAATTGTACAGTGGACATTGAATTGACAAGCTGAGTAAAGATATTCGCCTTAACCACAACCATCAACTGCGCGGAGGAGAGAGGTAAGAAGTTCTGCTGAACCCCCGTTGTCTGCCAACACCGTCGTAGTCTCGCGGTCACGGATGATCTCTTCGATATGCTCAGCAGCACCCGACATGTGCGCAACACGGGCGCAAGCGGCACGGATAGCAATCAGACGGCTGTCAGGCAACTCGGGTGCCGGGTAGCCTTTTGCTAAGCAGTAATCGACTGCCGCTGGGTCAACCTTGAGAACAACACGACGGGGAGGTTTGGAGTTAAAGTGAAAAATAACTCCTCGCCACCACATACATCATAGGTGTTTGGCTGAACAGATAAGTGAGCAAACATAATCGTCTATGCGAATTAACAAAGAACATGCCTCATTCCTAACTTCTTCTAACCACCAAGCAAATTGGTCAAACAGAGTGTACAGTGTATACGACATTGTAAGGAGGCCATTAACCTGTCCGCCGAGAAGCCGTGGAACTAGGTCACTAAGCCCAAATCTCTCGAGAATTGCAAAAGCTGTCGCTGCATATTCCGCAGGCTCGAGGAATAATCAGAAACAAACCGACAGGTCGCGAGATAGTCACCTTATTCGCGTCTTGAGCCGACTCAGAGAATAGATGCGCACATTGTGTCACCGTAATAGAGCAGCCTTGAGCCTGTTCTTTAAGTTGCGGGTACGTAGCGCATGACATAAAGTCATAGAAGCCTGTTATTGTACATCTGTATCCGTCGCGGAATAAGGCCTAGAACGAGTTTAGAAGAGGCATGTAGTTTTTTTTTTGGACAAACGGACCGCGTCTTTCGCGTCTTTCCTGGTTTGTGGGGCCTCTTTCATGCGCTGCACTATTCTTTCTTTTGCCTTGTCGAAGGACGGACGGGAGACGTTACTAGACGGTGTGGGCATAGGGTCAGCGTCAGAACGAACTGTGAGGGTTGTTAGTACGCCGCATCATAACACGATCGTCAAGCTACTCACATACGCGCATGAGAAAGTTTCGATAGTCAAGTCCCAGTTGGCAGACCTTCTCATGCTGGGCGACAGTCTCCTCTGGGCTCCCAATCACCGCATCCTTAATCACAAAACACGACGCAATTTCGAGGCGGAGACAATGATAGGGAATGAGGCCAAAAGAATGCTGGTGTTCATGGTTCCAGAAGTCGAGAAGGAAAAATCCTAGAACGCGGACGCCGATGAGGTTATCTCGGTACCTCGAAGCAGGCTCTTTCAATGCTGTCGCCTCAGCCGCGAGGAGAAGAGGCCAAACACTGCGACCTTGAGCATCGAGTGTGATATATTTGAGTGAGGGAAGACTTTGGTTCAGCATCATGGAGTAAGGAAAAGTACCTGCGCACAGTGTGCACAGGAGACAATTGTTGGCGTCAGGAGAAAGGTAGTAGTTGATCACATGATCGACTTTTGACCTTGCCATCATCTAAATGTATTACGTTCGCTCTTTCGAGGTAACGTTGCATACAGTCTATTTTGCCCTACATTCCTCACATAATATAGTTCGAGGTCGAAGAGGAACCCCCGGTTGTCTTCGACAACGTAGAACTCATCCACACCAATAAACATGCAGAGCTTGCCGAGTATCTGCAGAGTCTTCCAAAGAACCAAATCAATCTCACGCGGCTTATTATCCGCGGGCGTCTTGGGCAGAACGAAGACCGCAGAAATGTAGCAGCAATCATCGCCCATACTCCTTGCCCACCTCCTCCTGAAGGGCGCCATCTTTGACGACCAGATGGCTTCGGCTATAGCCGCGTCAAAGCACCCGCTTGTTGCTTTCGAATGCCACTACTACCACCCCACCGCCCTCTCACCCCTCTTAACCGCCGTCCATGAAACTCTTGTCTGGCTCAGAATCACCGCTGGTCCACTGTACCCCGACTATTCAGGCCCACAGGACTTCTCACTCCCCATCAGCGGATTCTCAAACCTGCGCGAGTTATACATCTCCTTTGGCGACTCGGCGACAGGCTTACTGCTCGCAATGGCGGAAGCAGGTCTTCCGGCCTTACGTGCTCTTGAGCTGACCGTAAATCGCATGAACGATGGGCACATAGCGGATCTCCTGTACATCTCCCAAGTGCTGGCTTCCTACGGTCCGCAAATAGAGCAGCTCATCTTTCAAACGCTGAATGCGCGATCCCATACTGATGATGAGCAGCAATGGACCAACACGGTCCTAAATCAGCTTCCTAACCTCAAGGACCTAGCCATCGGGAATATCGGGTCCTTCGTCAACTATCCCATCCCCTACTGTCCTAAACACCCAAAAGTACACACGCTCCGGCTGTGGTACGCCTGGGATTTGAGGAGCGGGAGTCTTCTGCGGCGAGATGCAGGTAATCTTCCCGGGTTGAAGACGGTTCAAGTACCTAGGAAATCGAATTGGGCGAAACACAATGCAGCGCTTATGGCGGAAGAAGGAATAGTGATCGACTTCTTCGACGATGAGAACTCTGAATGTCGGGAAGTTTGGACTCTGGGGATCGACGTTTGATTTGCAAGGTTTCATTATGGGCAATATCTCGGAATCTGGATAGTATGATTACACAGTTCTCGAACCTAGTTGAAGCTGCTAATGCTGGGCTTTCAACTTTCAACTTTCAACAATAAGGAACCACCGGGAACACAGTCGAATTTTATGAGAAGATCTCGTTCAATATGCCAACAGAGGGAACGGAGGTATAGAAAGACCGAAGATTATCATCGAGCGCAAACCTCTCAGAATTGAAATCCCTACCACGAGGCAACGGAGCCGTGCAAGTAAGAATATACCTGAGTCGACGAAGGCGCTGCAAGATATCAACCGAGTCGGGTGACCCGGCTAGTCGCAATTGCTTCTTCGTCAAGGGCTGACAGAGCTCCGCGAACCGCCGCCGCACTTCTGTAATAGTCGGTCGAGAGGAAGGGTCTGGCGCCATCATCTCTTGTGCTAACGGTAGAACAAACTGCAGTGGGGGAAATTTATCCTACTGAGAGGTTAAAATAACCTAGAGTGTGTGATGCAGACCTACCACGGCGCAGTGCCTTATGAGCATGTAGCCAAGGCGGAAGATATCACAGGGAAAGGATTATATCGCCTGGGCGTGCTACCGCTTTTTTCAGGGAGGAGAGTTATATGGTCTGAGTCTGGACGAGGCTCGGTGACCTCAAACGGCACTCTCTCGGGAGAGTAGCGACGCGAACGACCAAAATCAATGAGATAGTATCGCGGCCAGCAGCGCGTTCGCGTTGTATGTTTCGCGAGTCCTTTAAAATCTAGTGTCATGAATTCAAGAGCCGGATGAAATCCGTTGGGATACAGGCGTGTGGGGTCGAGCATTATATTACCGCCGTGAAGATATTCACCGACAGTGTCGGAAGGCGGGTCGCAATGAACACGTAATCGGGGCATTACGATGAGCTTGACGTCTTCAGAATGCGGAGACTGAAGAACTTCGAGAATAGGTACAGCGTGGTTCTCAGAGTGCTCGAGAAGCGAAGTCAGGTAGAGCGCGATCTCCAATTCATGATCAGGTCCAGTTGTGAGTATTTTCTTCAGCATGACGGGTTTCTTATCTGCAGATTTTGTCGCGTCTACGATGATGGCCGGATCCTATATGCATAGTCAGCCAAGATCTTGACCATGGAGCAAGAGCGTTACTTGAGTACAGACACCGTTTGGGTCATCATAACGTTCAAGAGGTGTTTTCCAAGTCGGTTGCCAGCCGGGTTTGAACTTATCTCGAAGCTCGTACCCCTGGTCATGAAGGAATTCATAGTGCAGTGTCCATATCTTTTCGTCCTCGTCGGCCATGGAAGTCAGAAGCAAGTAGCGGTTGAGACAGTGATGATGCGGGGTCAGCGTTCCGTCGTCCAAAGCACTGGGCTGGAAGGCTATCCAACATATACTTCACAGGCCCCTTCATCCCACCACGCTGCTCCACGAGTAGCAGTGCAAGCCAAGCCTATACCTTGCTGGCCGGCCCACGTGCTAACCAGAATCCGTTTTTGGCGCGCACCGTCACCACCTCAGGCCTCAGGCCTCAGTGCCTGCCATGTATTCTCCGCTTCACCAGAACAACCGCCGGGGCCAATGTGTATGGGCCACAGTACAGCGTCCCTCAGGGTCCGTATGAGAATTTAGTACCTCCCGCAGAGGCGGAAGCGCGCCATGCGCCTTCCGATGAAACGACTGGCGCAGGCGGCAATCCCCCACCCGCCTCTCAGCAAACCAGTAATGCTCATGGAGGTGACTATGGTGGTCAAGCGAGTAGTTCTCGTCGTCCTCGTTATTAAACCATCTAGTGTCGTGGCACGTTTCATTGACCTGTACATCTCTCTAGCAGCGCGCTTGTAATTCCCCTCTCAATCTTTGGTTTAAACTCTTTGTCTCTTCGTATGCAGGTTAGGTTTTCTGCTGAAAGTGTACGAGTACTAGTCTTGGGTATATATTCATTCCGTTGACTACTGAGTGATGAACTCGGCATCCAGGAAGGTGAAAGTGCGGTGAAAGATGTCGTTAAGTGCAGAAGTGTCCAAGTCATACTCGAAGCTGACGGGACGTTCCGGCCAATGATATGAGGAAGTTGGCGATGAGTAGTGACCAGCTGGCGCAAACTAGCGAGGGGAGCTCAGTCCAACAGTTTGAAGGTGAATACCAGAGGTTCATGAACTGTAATTGCTGGATCGCGTCTACAAAGCTAAGCTAAATTCTGAAACAGACATTGAGTCATCAGACTCGAAAGCAAAGGTTCTGAATACATATTTCAAAGATTGGTTTCATACAGCGATAACAGAGACAAAGCAGCAGACAGATAACAGAAAACGGGATCCACAGAAAGCTAGTCGACAAGCAAGAACATAGCGATACATCGAGATCCAGAAAGGACAAGGAAGTGCCATAGACAACGAGACGGAATGCATCAACGAGGCCCATAGCGAGAGAGCAGCTCTGTGTAAGTTTCCGCAATCTATCGACGCCGTTAGTTTGATTCTGGTTGCCAAGGCTACCCATACCTTTTCAGCTCGCTCCTTTCCTCCGGGGACGAACCTACAGATGACAGTCGACGATTCAAACCAGCGCTTCGCTTCATCCAGCGCCGACGCTCTGTCAGAAATGTCAGCACATTGAATGCACAGGTCAAGCAAAGACGGACTCAAGACACTCAAAGCCCGTGTTGTACGATGTGCTAAGTAACCAGAACCGCTCGTCCATGGGATAAGCCTACGAGTGTCATAAGTGAGCGAAGGAGAATATTCGAATATAGCCGTACCTCTTCACTATCGATGCTCTGTTCAATAACACTGACGGCCTGTTCCACGTAACCAATAGCTTTTGATCTATCAGTTGCCGAGTTTCGCGCCAACATTATTGTACATATCGCGCGGAGCCATCTTGAAAACTTGTCGATCGAGAGCGAATTATGGTCAAGACTTGCCCGTAGAATCGCCTGTCCGAATGAGGCGAAACCAAAGACGAAAACACAGCACTAACTTCTAGACTACCGTAAAGAACTGCGGTGGAGAGAAGTCAACACCGCACTCTACATTTGCAGACTGAGGACCTACCATCTACCGGGCAATCCTTCTCGGCCCACTGTAACAAGCGTCATTATACAACGGGCAAATCATGAACGGGAAACATACCAGAACATCCGTGATGGCCTCGTAGGTGCTAGCCGCCAGCGGACCAGCAGAAACGGCGTCCTATCAGCGCAGCGGTGAAACGTGAGGGCATCACTGAGGACTAGAAAACATACCCCGACGATGCTGGACATGCCGTCCCAATCCTTCAACAAAGCCAATAACTCTACCTCGAAGACTCGCAATGTATGCGTAAAATACTGCAATCGAGAAGCATCACCCTCTTCCACTACTACTCCCTTCTCCGAGATCTCCTGAATCCTCTTCCGACACGCTTCCAGTTGGACTGTCAAATTACGAGCCTTTTCTTCCTAGAAACAATCAGAGACACCAACGAGAACTGCAAGTGCTTACATCGACGACATCGTCCGTAGGGTCTTGCCGGGCTTGGCGAAAGGCGAAAACTAACCGGATTCAAGGCGATGTTGTGGTCCACGACGCATAACCCTCACCTCGACCCGATACTCCAGAGAACGAGGCGATAGAAAGATGCATATACACTTCTGCGTCAACCTCAACCGGTGAGGACTGGCAACATATCTCCAGAAGCTAGATTTCATCAACACGAATCACACCAAACCAGCCAAAGACCATACATCTCGTGCCATATCGAAGAGATCTGATATCCGTTCATGACTTGCCGTCCACTCTGAACATCCTTGAACGGCACAGTTGTAGGCTGTGCGCCATAACCACGAGACATCCTTGGAAATGAGATTGATTGTTTTCTGAGTTCGTGCCGTTTCAACGAAGACTTTGGCTAGGAAGGGTCAATGCTTTGAAGTGCGAACCACGATGATTCACGAACATCTTCGAAAATGCTCGAGTAGGGTATCGATGAGTATGGGCCTATAACAAGTAAATCAGGTGAAGACGAATCGAAAGATGAACTGACTTGTTGGGGGACGTTTCGGTAAGTAGCCGAAGCACGAGCTTAAGAATACATCGAATAAGCGTCATGGCTTCAACAAGCGTCTCACCGCCGCTTGTACTGGGCACTTTCAGCGTATTAAGCAGGGCCTTGAGCGCCGCTAGAAGAATCAACCTATTCTCCGACTGGTGCGATAACTGTGTTGCCAGTAACAACATTCTCCTGTCGAAGTCTGGGCACTTGACCATCTCTTGAACGGCTTTGATCGCTGTTGAGACGTTTAGCCTCTCCCATTGTGGCATTGCTAGTCGGGCATACCTTCATCATCGATCCCTATAAAGTCTTGTTAGCCTCCATCATCGAGATACAGAATTTACAGTACTTCGCCCTGATGGACAGCAGTCAAGAACATAACGTAGTGTGTTGCGGCCTCGTTTAAAGGACACCGCCTCACCAACGCGGATGCCTTTGCAAACTCCCGGTGCTCAACGTAAGACAACGCCGCTTTCCTGAAGCACTTCGCCCATACGCTAGACGGACTATTCGTGCGGAGTAGTTTGTGACTTCCCGCGACAAACCACTCTGCTGCCTCTGGCCAGCGTTTCGCGTTGTAATGTCGGTCCCCATACTGCCACAACAGCTGAACGATTGGGAATTAAACCACTAGCAGTCTTGAGATAGAGATGAAGTTAGACATACAGTTAGACAAGCAGTCGCGGCAACACTTGGAAGCTCGTAATCCGCTTCACAGAGCGCTAAGAAGATTGTTGAGCAGGAAGACATTGAATAAGGCCACCACTGACATGTAAATGCAGAGTCAAGGACACCCAGAGCTCGAGTCTGATCTTCGTCTCTCGCGCAGTGCACTATCAGCGACAAGAGTAATCGATCAGTGATTCCGGTCCCCAATTCAGTCTCGGTCGATGCTCGCTGCAAACAGTGGCGGTGAACAGCAGTGACGAGCGCACTACGAACATGTTGATGATAGATTTACTTGTGTATTGTGAGCGCAGACGTACTGCTGGTGGCTGATCGTCCGTAGGTCTTGCAATACGCTATGTTGAAGCATCATTACTCGGCTAGTCGTAGAAGAGAAGTAGACATACTCAGTCAGAGACGCCTCTGTTAGTTCCATATGATCAACAATGGACTTAAATGCTAGAAGACAAATGTTTGATTCGACCGAACATGTGGAGCAGAACAGGCGTACCATTTAACAACGCGGACTCGTTAGCCTTACGTCTCTTGAGGATTGCGAGTCGTAACCATCGAAGTTCTTGGTATCCGGAGCTTTCCTTTGTAGAGTTATAAACGAGACGAGTAGCTGCATAAAAGACACACAGGATCACCCGCATTGGGCGCGGCATTAATGGACGGTATCAGCTCGTCCAAAGTCGCCTCAGCCTGATCATACGAGCCTGACAAGAAGTAGGCCCTCGCCAGCGTACGCAGTATGGATATCTAGCAAAGTCAAGGATGTTGCTTCAGAACGAGCCCGATGGCTCACGAACCTTCAATTTACCACCTATGTCAGCACCATCACTTTCCGATTCACAGTCCGACAATGAAAATGCTTTCTGCAACCACCCAACGGCTTCGGCATGATTGGTGGGTAGGAGAGTTCGCCCGATTTCGTGAAATTTTAGAGCCAGGAGGGAACGCTTTGTAGAATGGCGTTAATACGAGATTCGTACAGGATGAAACGAAAATTCACATCATGAGCTGGAAGAAGACTTAGTCGTTGCTCGTCGCCTGCAACAACCTGGGTTGAGTGTCCAAAATTCGGATGTCTCGGTGTCGTTACCTGTTATCTTCTGTGCCATGAATTCGGCGACCGTGTAGTTACCCTCCTTGGACGCCTGAGTATATACGTCAATAAGAACGCATATATGAGAAAGGATGCACATACCGCCTCCATACGAGCCGAGAAATAGACAACAATGGCGCATGCACGAGCTTGGCGATGGGTGCCCTCGGGATCATCTGCATTCCGGAGGAGTTCTTCGAACTGTATACGGCTGAGAAAAGAAAGAACAGAGTACATCGCAAAACACACCTTAGCTGCACTAGTGAGAACGCTGCCGGCCAAATCATTTCTTCCATTTTCTGAAGCAAGTCATTTCATGTACGATGAGAAAGATGGCGTCTGCGAACCCGAAAGCGTCGCCCCCGTCTTGCTGGCGAGCTGAAGAACATGCAACAAACCTGCGCAAGCGTGAATCGATGAGACAGTTGAAATTGAGCAAAGACGCACTCTCGATCCCAGGTCGAGGTTCCAAGCCAGCTTCGACGAGACGAAGGCAGCCAAACGAACTGAATAAAGTCAGCAGGTAGATGAGAGGTCTATAGGGGTGGCGTACGAGCACCGACAAGCTCGCCGTCGTCCTTCTCGCTCCCTGTGTGCTTCTTCTTGTCGTTGGCTTGACCTTGAGAGCGAACCAGACTAGATATGTTCCACATATTAACGCCTAGAAGGATATTTAAAATCAATGGGCAGCAAGGCAGATAAACCGCGCCAGACCTTCCTGATCCAACCAATCGCGCTCGGCAGTGCTTCCGTCGTCGCTGAGCGATATGCCCTCTGCCAAGCTCGCAATCCGCTGAAGGCCCTTCACAGCGCCCTTGGGGTCGTCTTCAAGACATCTCTTCGTCGTTGCAATATGATCTGCTCCGCCACCGTCGTCAATGGCGTGCTTATCGACTGCAGGCAAGAAGACGCACCTTTAATTGACTGCAACCCGTCATTGCCGCCATTCTTTCGTTTCTTTGAGGTCGACATGGGTACTAGTAGCTCATTCGCACTGGATTACGCGTTAAATGGGCGTCGTATTGAGGATGGCGCGTGTAGAGGACGGGGAAAACGCCAATCGGCGTGGAGGGTAAGAGAGTGGGAGGTGTCACGTCACGTCGTCACATGTAGACTTTCGATCCCGGCCTTGGTTACGTTTATAAGTTATAACGACGCACAGTCAACTGTATGTCTCCACCAAGGTTTGATTCCCTTTTACTTACTACAGTTAACACCATAAAACCAAGATTATTTGTCCAAGACCACGCCCTCAAGGATTAAACGGAGGCATAGCCTGCTTCCTCCCCTTCACCGGCCAGAGCTCCGCCATCGTTTCGGCCTCCCAAATACGCCCACCTCGCGCAACATACGCAATCTTCAACGACTCTGGCATACGTCCACCAAGCACATCCGCGCCAGCTTCAAACACAACGAAATCGGCGAGTTTCCCGGCGCTCAACGAGCCGAGGGAAGAGAAGAGGCCCAGCGTCTGAGCGGCATGCGAGGTGGCTGCTTGGTAGACCTACAAAAGACAGATGAGGCTCAATCTCCATCCGGTCGAGGTAATGGGCTTACCTGATAGTTGCTTAGACCACCAGCCTGAGCAAAGGACATTTCGTAGTGGTAATTCAATCCGAGCGGCGGCTCTCCATGAGCGCCGATGAAAGTCTTGAGTCCCATATCAACCATCTTCGCAATAGAAGCCGACGTGTTGAAAAACTGGTACGCTATGTTCGAGTTAGAACATGCCCCGGCGGACTAAGGAAGAACGTACAAGAATCTGGTCGAGCAGTCGACTCCGTCAGACCTTCAAGAATATCATGCCGCGAAAAGCGCCTCAGTCTAGGAAATCAGCTCAGCGTGACGCCTTCCAAAGAAAGAAATGCACCAACTTCTCAACATTCGGCACATCGGCCTTCTGCCAAATCATTTGTTCCCCAAAGGTGCCTCCGTAGTTAACCAGATGCGTCGGAGAGGAGCCCGTCCCACTCATAGCGTACAGCGTAAGAACGTCGTCATACAAGACGGGGATCGGAATAGAGTGTTCGACGGTGGTCATCCCTGTCGACTGTCAGAACGTCCAATCAGACAAATCGGCGCAAAATACTCACCATCCAAGATATACGTCAAATCCCAATCGAAGTTCATACCTCCCTCCGGCACACAAAGCATGCTCAAATTCTGAGCCGCAAGTAGCATGCGCTGTCGCGATGCCCTACCAAGAGTTCAGTAACACATCACTATTCCTACGGCCTATAAATCACCTTATTGGAAGCTGATAATTCTTATACGACGTGCTAATCGGACCACCTTCAGCTTTGAGGCGTATAAGCGCTGAATGCGCCTCGTCCATAGTAGCCACATCTTGATGAATACCAGGAGCTGCTGCACCATAGATGACATCGCCAGTGTGGAATATCCGAGGCCCAATGAAATGACCCCGTTCAACCCGACTGCGTTCAATATATCCTTCAACGTTATCAGAGCTGGGGCTGAGGAAGTGGCGATCAGTAAGAAGGCGATGCGCAACACGACGACAACCAACACCTACTTGTGCAGCGTGGTAACGCCATACGACAAGAACGTTTGCATCTCCCAAGATTTCGCCGGGATAGGATTTCCGAAAGCGTTCCAGTGCGCATGCATGTCTATGAATCCGGGCGCGATGAAAGCTTAAAGAACCGCGTCAGATCAAAAGTCCATCATCTACAAAGAAACATCACGAACCTCCTTGTACGTCAATGACCGTTGCTCCAGGTGGAAGCACCACGGCGCCAAATGCAGAAACAGAGTCGATGACTCCCCCACGAATAACCATCACAGCGTCAGAAATTAAATCCTTGTCGAGATCGCCTGTCTCCATCGTCAACAACGTCGCGTTAACAAGAACGACGACATCAGAGGTCAAAGCGGCGTCTTCCTTGAGTCGAGCAATATCGGTCGAATGCTCAACGACGATCTCTTGATATTCCAAGATAGTCTTCGTGCAGTCAATCCCGAAGGTGTCTCTATCCGACTTGATTGTGGAAGAACATTGTTTGAGCTGGGAAACCTCTAGCGAATGCAGATACGGTCCTAAGCAGGAGCGTCAATAACACAGCAAGACACGACAGGTGACGATGAAAAGACCAACCCAAGAACCAAAACACCTTCTTTCCATCATCGCTCCAAGTAACGCCATGCCCTCCATCAAGACTCAGACGCGCCAATCCATCCGACGCGTTGCCTGGCTTAGACCACACCGCTTCATCCTCTTTCAGCTTACTCCCATCCACAAGGTAGACATGGAAAAAGTCCACGAACGCGACACGTTCAGCACTGTACTGGTTCAAGCCTAACAACCTTTTCGCCTTCGCCATCCAACTAGACTGCGACCCAACAGACACTGCGATCTCCTGGGACATCTTCCCAGAAGCGATCGTGCGGTGTGGAGGCTTCCCATCGTCATCAACCTTGCCGGCCAAATCGATGATAAACGCGCGGTCGGACTGCTGTACAAGCAATTGTGAGGGCGAGCCCAAGAACCTCATGTTGATTTTGTCTTCGAGGCTGATTTCAGAGGGGACGAGCCGCACGTTAGTGATAGCTTGTCCGTCAGTCGCAATGTCGGCAAGGTATAATCCAGGCGCCGCAGTCGCTACGACATCACCTGTAAGGTAATCACTCGCAATTTTGACGAACGCAATAACGCGATGTTTGCGGTCGACTTGGTGGATGATGGGATACAAGTAGCGTCCTCTAGGCAAACCAATGATCTCCATAGCCTTGCCCTCCTCGATATTAGATAACTCGAAGGCAGTGAAATTTTGGTCATCCCAGCGGGCATGAACGACAACAGTGGAGTGTTCGTCGTCGACAATGGAAGGGGAATAATATGGCGAATCTTCGTATAAAACAGGAACCTTAGTGGGTTTCTTGTCCCCCACAACCTGAACGAAAGTCTCTCCTGCGGCTTGGAAGACAACTCGCTTGCCCGTAGCATCAGCACGGAGATCCTTAAACGCCCTCACGCGCTGCGTGTCGGCCGTCTCGATCCCAACGAGGTCAATATCGTCAATGGTCCTCAGCTTTCCGAGGTCCTTCTTGATATGCGCTGTAAATTTAATGGGCTTGGGCGTCCCGCTTGAGACCTTCTCTCCAAACTCGTTTTCGGAGAGCGGTACAGACCATATTTGTCCGGCGGCCCAGATAATAACAGCCGAGTCGTCAGGTGAGAAGGCGAAGGAAGGATACGTCCCCATAGGGGCATAGATGACGCTCACGTCGTAGGAGAGCCCGTCCCAAATGTAGTGAATGGTTCCAGTGACTAGGTCTTTGAAAACAAGAATTTCGTGGTCACGGATGCGACGAACAAAAGCGAGTGTGCGTCCATCGCGCGAGAGCTCTGGGCGAGATGCACCACCCGGAAACGCGTCTACGAGCGTCACCGTCTGCTGGGTCGTGAGGTTTCTCTCGAAGATGGAATAAATTCCGTTGTGGACATCTAATTGCTAATAAGAAAGCACATCGACACCAGGACGGACGGTAGACGTACCTTTGCTGTACTCAAACGATACACTGTCTCGGATGTTCTTCGAGAAGATGAGACTGTCATCGCCGTGCCAGAGAGCCTGTTCTGGCCCAATTTGTTCCTCGCCATAGTCGTCAAAGCCTGCTGGAAGGGTGCGTTCGAGTAGCCTGATACCGGCACCGGCAGAAACGGGGGTATTGGATCCAAGAGCAGGGACCGGAAACTCCCAGCCCTCGCCAGCACCAATCGAACGTGAGCTGGTGAACCACTTGGTGGCCACAACTTTGTCTCCGGATGGGTGGAAACGCGCGTCGCTCACAAAGCGATACGTCTCGTTTGTTACGCGTTGAGCTGGAGATTCGTGAGTCAACTTGACCGCATATATGCGCATGAGTCGTACCAGAATCGCGCGCAGTCTCCGCGTTCATTTCCGTACATCCTTTCCAAGCAGTCACCCAGATGTTATCCAATCCCAGTCCAGCATCGCTTCTGAAGACAATCCTGTCACCTTCTGGCGAAAAATGGGGATCCGAGTCGTATGGCACGCCAGTCAGGACGGGGTGAGCCACAGCGACAGCACCGCTCGCTGTGTACGCGTCGTCGGCGGCAATGCAGTACACGTCGCCGACCATACCAAAGACGATATCACCGGTGACCGGGTGCACGTCGAGGCGCAACCAAGTGCCCTCCTGGACATCGTATTCGAGTACGCGTGGGTAGGGAAAGTCCTTGGAAATGTCCCATGGCGTCTGCTCTCGGATCGGCCAAACGTCGTCCTTCCACTCATCTGCGGGGCTCTTCTGCGCAGTCTGCGAATGAATAGGTAGTTTCCCGAGGTAGGAGAGCAGTGTTGCGGCGCTCAGTAAGAGGCCCCATCTGAGGACTCTCCTCTTTGGACGGCCAGAATGACGGACGTCGTCAGGCAACGGGTTGCAATGCTCGTTCTTCTCCATGTTCACGACAACGACATGGACGTTTGAAAGAACCAGAGAGATGACCGCTTCTCATGAATGGCAGCGTGGAAAGATGTTTCCCTGACTGGCAGGGCGGCGTCGGCTTATGCCTGCCTGCCATCTCCGTCGTCGACGGAGAGTGCTTGAGGGACCTCAGTATTCAATCGTTGTCATGCTCTTCGCGAATACCTCTTTGGCGTGTAGCTCACCGAACGAGTGTAAATATCGCGTGAAGCGTAGTTCCTTTGGAATTGGATACAATGAAGTTGGAGGTCAATCCTTCGCTTTCAGATAAGACGAGTGATGAATCGATGACGGAGCGCATGAACTACTGATCTCCTCCCGCAATAATAAGCAGTATCACTGGGTGTTTTCTACCAGCGGTCCAAGTAATTAGTATACGCAGAGAAATTGAGCTGTAGTGAGAGCCGAAGGCAAGGACGGGTTTGTGTTTGTTTGTACAAACAGCTTTGCCTCTTGCCCTCATGTCGTCGCTCCCCGACGTCAACCATCGCTGGAAAACGATCTAACGACGCCCATCGGGCTTTCTCTTACTTCTTCTTTGTATTAAACTTATTCGCTTTCTCGCTTTCGTCGCTATCGTCCGGTATGTCGCCCACTTCATCCCCCATGAGCTTACTGATCTTACCGCGGATTCCAGATTCTTCTCTTCTCCGACGCGTGCTTTTGCATGGACCCTGCCCACCCTCTTCCTGCCCGCGATTCTCATGCCCAGCAGCCTCCTCGTTCCATCCTCAAGTTTTCCGGAGCGCGTCGTGATGCCCACGCTCAATCTGGTCCACCATCTTCGGCCCCCAAGTCCAATTCAAGGACCTCCCACCTCTATCCGCTCCCCGCACATCCTCCAAATCGTCTTCACGCTCCCAGAAGCCCATCCAGAACGTCGGCCAGATCCCGAACGATGGTCCGGTTCCGCCAGTCACGCTCCCGGCTACCGCAAGTAGAAACGAGTTGGAAATCATGGCATTTCAACTCGCTGCGCACCTTAGAGAGCTGCGTATTGCTGAAGAAGAAGTGCGCAGGCAGCAGGACGCGCACCGACTTCCACGTCCCACTAGACGACCGGACGATTTTCCTGAATTCAAGGCCATTCTTATGGGACCCTGGGCCGCGGGATCTGACTGTGAGTACGCTCAATATTCGTATGGAAGGGGTAACCTGATCTCCATTCAGATGGCCCCGTCCTCGAGCCCACGGTAATCGTGCGTGCTCACACCTCGGTCAAGGTTCATCCTGTGTTTCTATCTACTTCCAAGTCCTGCCGTCTCATCTGGGATATGAAATTGCCCCTCGAGACCGCAACGTACCTCGAGTCGAATCGGGCGATTGGCCTGGAATCAATACGTCTGCAACCAGCAACGTCTCCAAGGCTGTCAGAGCTCTGCGTTGTGTCTCATTCGTTTTCATGGGCCATTAGGGTTTACGCGCTAGAAAAGCCGATGGGTGTCACTGTGGGGGATGTCCTCCACGTCATGTCTAGGTTCTTTGTCATGCCCTTAGGTGATCGTCATCTACGGGAGGCGTCGCCTTCGCATCGCGCCGCCGTTGAAGCATGCCATGCAGAACGCGTCTCTCGGTCATTGGGCCCTTCGGTTATATGTGTTTCCGACTGGTTCTTGGAAAAGTCCACGTTTGATAGTCTCGTCCACGATCCCACTCACACACGGTCAGATGTCCTGGGTATAGCCGGTGAGGTGTATCTCATGTTGTCTTCGAAACAAAGTCAATAGCTCTGATGTGCACGTACCTGGTTTCATCATATTGTGTGATGGTTTAGCAGCAATAGTCATGATATGAAAATGAGTACATTATACAACCATACGACTACAAAAGATCTGATGTAAGGTAATACACATATTGTGTTCAGTAGAGAGATACGGAAACTTATTGAGATCATTCCTCCATTTGTTCAGCAATGTTTCCAATTCGGATCTAAAGGAGAAATCATCGGCTTCCAACACTTTTGTCAGGCTCTGAAACAGCTCTAGAGCAATAAAACTCTTGAGTGTAGTTCTTTTGGAGTCGTCAAGGCTCTGTTGCAGAGCATAAAGAAGCAATAGACAGATCTCTTCCTTCTGAGCAGAATCTCCCGACAATTGTACTTGAAGAAAAGACAGAATGTTTGAAATAATAGATAGCTGCTCCTTGTAGTCTGACCAGCTTGAGCTCTTCATGCAGAGCACTGTTCCAAGAAATTAAGAATCCTTGTCCTCAAACTAAGCATCACAGCTGGCCTTGGGTATGATACAAGGATGAATTGTATCAACCAAGGAAAATTCTGATAAGAACTTGAATCCTCCAGAACAGTTGTAAGGAGTCTATGCATATACACATCTGGAAGCTTTACCAAGAAGTCTTCAACAAGCAGATCTGTTCTATTGGTACTATGGGCAAAGTTGAAAAATGACCAAACAAGATGCCAATTATCAGAGTTCAGCTCGTTGCTTTTTTGATATAATTTGAAAGTATGCTCCACTGCTTTCATCAACTGCTCATAATCAGGATTTGAGTCTGATTTATAGACATTCTGAGCTCTTATATTCATTCTGTTAATCAAGACTGATTTTTTGACATCTAGGCTATTCTCTGAAAACATCAAGAAACATGCTGCCAGTGGCATAAAAATCCTGATATCCTTGGCATTCAAAGTTCCCAACAGCTGAACCAGCAAAGACAGCACATCCCTCCTATGCTCCTTCAAGACTGCAAAATCTGTCTTCCACAGAGCATGTGCCAAAACATCTAAGAGTAGCCTCAAACTATAATGCTTCAAATGCATAGTCCCATTCTTGTTTATCACATCCGAAATATGCCATTGCAGCAGAATCTTCACATCTGTGAGAGGATGCTCCGGGCCCACATCTGCCTTCTCCTGCAAAAAATTGTCTGGGTGCAAATTATGGTACAGAGCCTCAGTAGCAACCACAGCCACCAAATTATGATAAGGCCACCCAAATCATCCAGCTCTATGTAGGACTGACATTTCACTTTCAGATTATCCCAGACATCCATCAGCTCCGGATGTAAGCGGGAGTAGGATGATTTCCCAGTCATACAAGCTAGAACTTGAGGAGAGTCAATCTCATCAAGAGAGACACACTTCCACAAGTGCAGAAAACTAGTGATGAAATCTGTAATACGGGCACTGGCAAGGAAGGCATGCATCTCGGGCGGAGCATTGGGATTATCCAGCTCGAAGAAATCTTCTGGCTGAGCCAGTTCTACTGAGAGCTTGGAATACAGAAGGATGGAGCTTTGGTGGGAGGAAGACGGAGGTCTGCTTGGGAATGTATTTAAGATTCCACAGCGAGCGGAGTGCCATGTCCGTGGTAGCTGCATTCTGAGAGCTCGTCAGAAGCCAGGTAACGGCCTTCCAGCTCAACACGGAATTCGACTTCTCGAGAAGCCGCTGCTCGTGATTGTCTGCTCGATGGACCGGGACAGACTTTGACAACTCTTTGCTCCAGAGTGTCCAACTACCGGCGGTGAGGTTGCAGTAGGCAAGAATGACGGATATCTTCTTGAAAAGATACAGGCCGCCACTACGCACAGACCGGGATACCCGCTGGTATATCTTCTGGAAGAGTACTACCGCCGGCGTGTTGTACGGACACGACGGTATGAATAGCGGGAGCACGGTTGTGATGATATAACCACCGAGCACGACGCAGCTCATGCTGATAACTACTATGCCCGGAATGGAATGATACTGCAGCAGCGTAAAGCTGAGCCCGATAACGAACATGAAGAGCGAGAGCTGGAAGAACCACGGCAGTGCGGAAATAATTGTCTCGACTCTCCACTTCAACATCTCGTCATACCGGAGCTGACGTCTCTGCGCGCACATGTACGGGTTGCCGTTCTTCATGTCTCGACTATACTCCAACAACCACGACTTGGCAGATGTCGCGAAGAGCATGGTCCCAAGGCATATGACCATGCAAGAACCCCACAAGGTCACGGAGATGACTCCTGTAGAATCGGGAGATGGACTGAGCTGGGAGGCAGTGATCGGCGGCCACTCTGCGGGCAGTGCATTGTTGGAAGAGATGTTGACGGAGAGGAGGACAGCTTGGTTCAAAGCGTTGGCGTATATCTCTGCCGGATTGACGTTGAGCGCGTTTATGAGGAAGGCTGCGACTAGACCAAAGAAGAGAGTGGTCTGTGTGGTAGAACGTGAGCAAGGCCATCTGTGATGTGTGAAGAAGGTACGTACGACAAGGAGGTTGCTGTTAAGCGTCTCTCGATAGCCGCGGAAAAGTTCGTGATCGTACTCGGACGCCTCGCGGTTGTAGTATTCCCACAATGCGGATTTCTGGTCGACGCCGACTCTGACGCGTTCAGAACGCGAGGCTGGGGCGGTGCAGCGGTGCTGGTATTGGTGACGTTGGACCTTTCTGTTGCGCCCGACCTAGAGCTAGTTGGCGTGCCTGCTCGGCCCGGGCTTACTTCTGAACAACAAATCAATCAATACCTCGCAGAGGCGCGTATGAGAATCGACTTACCCGAGAATGGGGTAGAGATGGGGTTCCGTTGCAGGAGTAGGATTTTGGTTGAAGGTCTGTCTCCGCTTCGGAGTGTGTTCGGGACGGGAACGGTATTGAGAATTGAAGAGTGAACCAAGGCGGGGTGTAGCGGCAACGGGGCTCGCAACTAAAGGATTCTCCGTAGGATTGGCAGGCGTAGCAGTAGGATGGGGATGGATAACAGGCTTGGAATATCGTGCACGGAGTCGACACGAGGATGGGCCGGTGGAGCAAAGTCACTGTGAAAGAAACCAGCGCCGGTGTCGGCCTCTGACAACGGGGAGGGATGGGAATCGTCCGCAAAATGGGGCGATGCGGGTTCAGAGACAGGTCCTGGGCGAAAGCTAGTAGGATCGCCGTCATCTCGATACTCAGCAGGCTCTGCGGTCTGTTCGCCAAAGGGTGGGTATTCCTGGTCTGGCTGGTCGTCGTTGTAAATAGAGTCGGCTTCGCGAAAGTCGCTGAAAAAGGAGGACAGCTGAGTGCTCATGATGGTGTTGGATTGTGGCTGAGAAGATTCGGTGCGATGAACGTCGGCGTACGCAGGGTCCGGAGTCCGTTTTTGGAAGGCCTTTCTTGTTCTTGTTCTCGTGTTGTCATCATGGCCTCCATCCAGGACAGTCTTGGCCGACGTCCAGCAGCAGTGACAGCAAGGACTACATTGTACTCAAAGAGATACGAGATTTCCTCGATTGTGTCGCGTCCAGATCCGGCACATGTCCGCGTTCGCTGGAGCAAGGTGAACCTCCCAACTAGGTCTGATGGCTTCCAGTCAAAAGAGCGCGAGCCAATGCTACGAGAGCGCAGGGAAGATGGTGGCCGAAGAGAAGCAAAAGCCAGCCGTATCGAGCGATCAACAAAGTCGCGTACGTCCTCCTACAATGACTCGGAGCGGAGAACAGTCTGCTCGCCGTCCAACATACTTACAGCCTGAGATTGGTCTTGTCGAGTTCGAAGGTGGACAACAGATCACCGACTATATATATATATCCTCGCGTCTATACCCGTTGTAAAATGAAGCGGTGATTGCGCGGGATGACAGCACTCAAAGCTTCGAACAGCTGGTGTGTGTCAACCTAAAGTTTATCTCACTCGTGACGCTACCCGCCTAGAAGAATCTGCCTTGGCAGTCCAAGCTGACATCGCTAGGAAACATTTGGATCAATGTCCGTACATTCAAGTCATCGGGGAAACCTCAGCCCCGAAACTACACAACGTGGTTCTTCTCTTTTCCTTTATATCACGGCATACTTAGTTTCACAAGCATACTTGTTGTTCCCCATGCTACTTGTTGTTCCCCATGCTACTTGTTGTTCCCCATGCTACTTGTTGTTCCCCATGGACTCGTAGCGTTGAACTATAACTCGGCGCCTGCCCAATGTCGAATATACGCGTCTTTGGTCTAGCTCAAACTATCTCGCATGCCGAGTTCATCTAGTCAACATTCTCGAACGGAATAAATATATACCCGATACTACTCGTACAATTTCAGCGGAGAACCTAAACCTACAATAAACCTACATACACAAGTACATGATTTGGATGAGACGACCAAGAGACAAAGAGTTAGACCAAAAGTTGAGAAGGGAATTACAGGCGCGCAGCTAGAGAGAGATAATCACAGATTCAACGAGGAGGAAAAGATTGTACAGGTCAACGAAAGGTGTCACGACAACTAGATGGCTGGATAACGAGGACGACGATGACTACTCGCTTGACCACCAGAGTTACCACCATGAGCGTTACTAGTTCGCTGAGAGGAGGGTGGGATATTGCCGCCTGCGCCACTCCTTTCATCGGAAGGAGCATATCGCGTTTCCGCCTCTCCGGGACGCAAATTCGCGTACGGATCCTGAGGTACGCTGTACTGTTGCCCATAGGCATTAGCCCCGGCAGTGTAGGGATAACCTTGCGTCGTGGTAGCCATGTTCTGGTGAGGTGCAGAATACATGGGAGGCACCGAGGTGGTGACGGTGCGCGCCAAAGATGGATTCTGGTTAGCCATAGGTGGGCCCATAGTATTGCCGGGCATGTTCGTCATGTAGCGCGTAGATGGGATTGGGCAAGAGGCGCCACTTTGCTGTTGGCTACTCGGCGACATCGGAGGTCCCTGTGGGCGCATTGTAGCGTTAGGAACAGGAGCACTCGTCGGTCCATATCGCTGCAAAGTGGGGGCCGGCGACGTATAGGCTTGGCTAGACGGGGCGTGCGCTGCTACTCGTTGAGCCTGACTTAGAGCGTGGTGGGATGAAGGGGCCTGTGAAGTATACGTTGGAGAGTGTTCCAGAGAAGTGCTCTGTACGACGGAACGCTGAACCCCTGGATGCATCGTCACAGCGTTGTGAGGCTGCGGGATCGACTGATGCGATGGAGGGACTTGAGACGCATACGTAGGAACGCGCTGGGGCGAAGCGTCTTGAGATGCTGATTGCTGAACGCTTGGAGGATGCCCTGCAGCAGGATAGTAAGTATCAGGGACTGATCGATGAGATGGGGGCAACTGCGAGGCGTAAGTAGGAGTGTGCTGCAGGGGGCCACCTTGGGATGATACTCGCTGAGCGTTCGGACGCGTTCCAGAAGAATTCGGGTTAGAGGCAGAATGGTGAGACGGAGGTGCCGGCCTCGGCGCGTGCGCAATTTGCGAAGCACCCTGCAACGAAGTTAGGTGCGGACCAAGTGGGTTGCTGACAGGCTGCTGCATGTTGGGAGCGGCAGACTGTCCGTCATAGAACACACCCGCATCAGTTTTTCGCACAAGGCGTTTCTGATCAGAGGGACGGGTGTCATCACGACTGCTGTTGGGATGAGCAGTGGGTTGGGCAGGAGGGTTATAAGTCGAATGTGCAGGAGCGGCAGAGGCCCGGTTCTTCCTTGACATCGATATCGCGGATGCAGGGAGTCCCTCAATGACCCTACAAGACGGAATGAGTATGCTGATATAGTATAAATCAAGACTCGCTACTAACACAAAAGAGCCGTCATGTCCTTGACTCGAATCGCCATCCGTCGCCCTAGTTCGTATGGACTGTTCGTCTGGTGGGCGAGCCTTCATGAAATCTGCATCTTCGTCCTAAAGAGAGATCAGGAAGAAAACAAGAATCGACAGTGAGATACATACGAGCACTTTGAGGCGTTCCCTAGTACGCGAAGTAGACGGAGAACCGTTTGTCAACAAGATCGTAAAAGTGACGGAAAACGGCTTACTTGGAGGTAAGTCTATGTAGGTGCAATGAGCTGTTTAGTTCACGATACGAAAGGGATCTGATTGACTTACGCCTGCCATTTAGCTATATATTAAAGCATGGTCAGATCTGAGTACCACTTGAGAAATCCCTTATTCGTACCTGTTTTACTGCTGTGCGGGGCGAGTGGACGTTCCGTTGTAGTCGACGTCAGATGCTGCGCAAAGACCTGAACTTGATGCACAAGACAAACATGAATATAGACTCACTTCTGCCTGGCCTCTGACTTTGAGGGCTTGTTTGCGGTAGTTGAAACCCTTGTTAAGTGTCGTCAGAGCCGCCAGTCCACCAGAGTCGTCTAATCTCTCGTGGAGATCGTCACTGATATCTTTTGCGCTGGAAAACATGTATGAGTATGGACCCCAAAAACAGAGGCACGAGAATGTACGCAGTATAGATACGCCGAACGTCAGCGAGGTCTTGGTTGCGCCATTTATCCGAGTTCTTCTTCGTTTCTTCAGTGGCGTCCTTCAGATAACCGTCTCCGAGTTTGGTGTTCTTCCGAGGAGATAAGTGTTTGAGAGGATTCAAAGACATGAAAAGAAGGAGAGATGAGAAGGATGTTGGGACGTACCGGATAAGCCTGAACAGACTTTATAGCTACAGCTACCTGGAGGGCACGTTGCATAGTTTGGTCCGAGGTATCACAGCTAGTGACGAGAACAGAGAATTTCGTCGAGTCATCCTGTTCTATGTCGACCACATGCGGAACACGAGTTCGTCGAAGAAGATGCACCTGAGTTTCCCAAATAAAGGGACGACTTAAGCTACTTAAGCTTGAGTACTTTAGTTGCAAAATTAAATTTCGGTGCCTCGTGTGTGATTAAATCAACTTACGGCATCCCAGTAAACGCCACTCAGACCACGACCACGACCATGGCCGACAAGTATGAGAAGTTCTGGACGCGACATCACTCTTTTCTCCATGAGCACGGGTACGAGCTTCGAGATAAGTTCAAGCCTGGCTGGGTGCCCACATGGGAAAGTGAATCTCAACGTGCGCGCGATCCAGATGGTCCTGGAACTCCAGTAATGTTTCCCGCGCTGTTCCTTGACATTGGCCGACGACTTGACTATAGAAACCGTCCTGCATCGTCGACGCGACTAAATCATCTGATAGGAAACCTGTCATGCTGAAGAAAGTTCTGATCACTGAAAATCCTCATGAAGTCGACATTTGCCTTTACCTGTCCTCGCTTCAGCATCACTCTGAGAATCACGCTGTTCCCATCCTCGAGGTCTTCACGTCCCCACAATTCGACTACATTCAGCTCGTCGTAATGCCCCGATTGCGTCTCTTTGATGACCCCTCCTTTGATACTGTTGGTGAAGTCGTTGACGCATTTCGACAAATATTTGAAGTCAGCCAACTATTTTTTTCTCGTATCCTCATTTATTGACGCACTTCAGGGCATCGAGTTCCTTCACAATCACTTCATTGCTCACCGGTGTGTATCAATAGCCATTTACCAAATTTCCGCTCTTGACTTCGTAACGAAAGGGATATCCATTGGGGCAACATAATGCTCGATCCTACACGTCTATACCCGAATGGATCACATCCTGCTGATACTGACAGGTCACCTAATTTCAAGAGCTCCGCCAAATATATAACTCGAACAGAGTGTTGGCCGCGGTACTATTTGATAGATTTTGGGCTTTCGCGTCGTTATTCCCCAGATGGATTGCCTTTCGAAGTCACGCAACCCAATGCGGACTCGGAAAACATAACTCTCTTACCTGAGCACAGCGGTGCAATCCCCAGACGTTATAATCCCTTCCCCGTTGACATATTCCGGCTCGGGCACATGTTGACATGGCACTTCGAGGTGGTCAGTATGATTTCTCGAATCCATGACCGGCTTATAATTTCCTCATAGGACGAGTTTCATCCGCTGCAGTTTCTCCTCCCCTTGGCACAGAAAATGCTGGCGAAAGAGCCCTCATCTCGACCGACCATTACGGATGTACGACGCCTGTTCGCAGAGGTCTGCCTCGGCTTGACCAAAGAGCAATTGCGATCGCCTGGCGACCCCTTTTCCGACAATATCTTTCAGCGGTTTCGCCAGTTCAGACACATTGTTACTTGCACGCGCCCATTACCGCGGCACACTAGTTTTCAGTCGGATAGGACTGCGCTTGACGATACTCTCCGTCCGTTCTATACTTGCGTAGCTTCTGATTTGGATGCCTCTGTGACGCAGTAGGACTGGCCGAATTTACTGTCGTTTTCTCAGGACAATAACTAATTCAATATTAATATTGTTTTCTGAACGCACTTCACAGCAGTCAAGACTCGGTTCTTGAGAATGTGGGGCCTCGTTCTCTTGAGTCAATGGCCCTGAAACGGAGTCGTGTTGGTGCCAGCCCAATACGGTCAATTTTACAGCGATGAGTATCATTGACCACGCACCGATTCAATAGACGCGTCGCGATATGCACATGGCAAGCCATCCAAGCGCCATGCATCGTATAGTCGGCGCTTCCTGCCTGACATCTCTGGGCGAAATCTGCCGTCTTTGGAATGATGAAGGGCGACATGCACAGCCGTGTCCCCCATCTTAACCATACCTTGCCGATCAGAACCTCGTGGACTCGGTGTCTCGAGCTGTAAATTTTCATAGCTATGATATTTGTATCCCAGAAGAACACGCTTTGTGGTTCAAAGCCGGAACGGCCATAGCTGTTCGAAGTTCCCCTGCAACAGCAACATCGACCTTTTGAACACGCGGTAAGTGAATATGCCCTCGCGATCCTTCGATTCGCTGTCATGAACGAAGTTCATCATGTACGGTAACCGGCAGCGGCTGCGGCTGCCCACTGCGGCTGCCCACGGATGGTCGGTCCGATCGCCGCAACCTGGCCTTTTGCTACCACGACGCGCGGTTAATGGCCTTGGACGACAACGACGAACCCGCCGCACTGTAAGAAGTTGCTCGACGATGATGGGTGTTAGATATTCCTATTTTCCGGCACCCTTGAAGGATGTGTTTGCTGTATTGGGCACAGGCAACACGTTCTGGTTGCTTTGGCGCACTCGTGTTCATGACACGTCTTGTACCTGCTGCGGGGGACAATGTGAAGTTCAAAGGACTCGAACACATGTAGACAGACTAGTAACACATGTAGATAGACCAGTAACACATGTGTAGAGGAATGGCAACCTGTTCATTGAGTTTGACAAAGTGTCAAGAACAGTGACCACGTGAGCACAAGACCGCTCGGGCCGCGACTAGAGGAGCGGGAGAATAGAGATGCGATAAGAATGATAGATGATAAAGCGTAGAGGACGCTGTGCTAGCTCGACGTAGTAAAGAGGGGACTGTGTAGTACGGAGACAAAGGAGAACAGAGTGGGGAACTATCTACGAAGGTCGTGTGTATATAACCGTGTCCATCCATCTATCTAAGTCGTCCGGGCGGTCCGATGCAACGATCCGGGTGTTCAGGTGATGGAGGTTGCATATGAACTTCGGATATCCACTGAGGTTGAACCGAGTTCGAGGTTATCACATGCGTGGGAATGTGGCTGTGCAATCCACGCAACTTTTGGCAACCTTGCCAAAGTTGCGTGGATTGCCATGTGGCAGATAGGGGCGTGGGAAAGAGAAAGGAAAAGGAAAGGGGCCTAAGTCACGAGGAAGGTGATTCGTGACAATACCCCCTCTTTAGGCTGTGCTTGCGCCTGGAGCACAGGAGTAGCACGCCAAATATCCCCCATGGTGATGCCGAAGAGAGCACGTGTATGAGGAGCGGGGCGCGATAGGCGGTTGGGTTGTTTCGGTGGAATTCATAAATCTGCTCCTTAGCGTGCGCAGAGAAGTTGGAGGCCGGCTCCCAGGTGTTCTTGGAGTCAGGATAACCAAGCCATTTGACTTTGTAGCTGGTCCCTCGTCCATTTCGTAGTTTGCGGGAGGCAAGAATGGCTTCGACGTCGAACTTCTCTTTGCCGCCCTCGAGGTCGGGGAGTTCAGATGGGAGGGGAGGCCCGTGGGCGTCGGTCTCGACCCAGGGGATAAGAAGGGAGGCATGGAATACGTTGTGAATCTGCCATTTATTCGGCAGTTTGAGGCGAAAGTTTACTGTTCCGAGGACTTCAGTGATTTCGAATGGCCCATAGCGTTTATTCGACAACTTAGCTTTCGGCCTCGTTGTAGCGAGGTTTTTTCCATCCAGCAACACCTTGTCTCCAACCTTGAACGTCGGATGTTCCAGCAGGTAATTGCCGTGCTGCGTCTTCATAACCTCCGCTGCGCTCTTCAAGCTCGCCTCTACCTCTTCTCGTAATTCCTTCAACGTCTCTAGGCGGGACTCAAGCGTCGGGAGATGTGAGTCAGTGCGCAGCGGCGGGAATAGTCTTGGAAGGAACCCATGCAGGAGTTCAAATGGAGATTTTCCTGTAGCGGAGTGAACGCGAACGTTATGGGAGAATTCGGCGAAAGGAAGGTGCTTAACCCAATCATCCTGGCGATAATTGCAGAATATGCGCAGGTATTGTTCCAACTCTTGGTTGTACCGCTCGGTTTCCCCATCCGTCTCTGGATGGTAGGCGGTACTGAGGGCTGAGATGATACCGAGGCGTTTATGGATTCCTTGCATGACCTGGCTGGCGAACTGAGGACCTCGGTCAGTGATCATCTTGTCCCAGAGTCCATATCGTCGGTAGGTGTGATTGAGCAGAAGGTCGATAGTGCCATCGGCGTCAATGGTATCTCGGCATGGAGTGACAACAACGCCCTTAGTAGATCGATCAACGACACAGTGGATAGCATTGTAGCCGTCGCATTCAGGGAGTCCGACAATAAAGTCGCTGGTAATCGTACCAAAGGGACGAGTGGGGATTTCGTTGGGGACGAGGGGAACGTGGGGTGGATGATTATTGACCTTGGTGACCTGACAAGTGGGACAGCCTCGCACATAGTCGCGAATAAAAACAGATATGCCTGGCCACCAGAACTCGCGGCTCACGAGTTCATAGGTCTTGTAGCGTCCTGGATGTCCGGCGACTATTGAGTCATGGTACATCTTGACGACATCCCGGCGAAGAGCGGCATCCTTAGGAACGTAAACCTTTCCTCGAAAGAGTACTAGGCCCTCTTCGTAGTTCCATTCCTGTAGGTTTTTGACCAGCGAACGAGGCCCATTGTTGAGAATAACGTCTAACGCACTGAGCACTTCCTTGTCCCTTGATGAACACTCGCGAATCCGCCTCCGCAACTCATTGTCTCCAATGGACGACACTGCACTAGGGCGGACAGCGCGAATGCGGAAGAACGTGGGGTCGAGCAGTATACGATCTGCATTATCGTCTTTGACCCCCTCTTTATGGTCTGGGCGGCGAGAAAGGGGATCGCTGTGGTTCAGGGTTCCTCGTTTGTGAATCAGTTCAAAGTCAAAACGTGTAAGGAATAACGCCCATCGGGCTTGACGGCGACTCAGCTTCTGGGACTGCGTAAAGTACTCGAGGTTCTTGTGGTCGGTGATGACCTCAACCTTATGATGAGCGCCCTCGAGGTAGTGTCGCCAATCCTCCAGCGCTCGGATAATCGCAAGAAGCTCCTTATCGTGGATATCGTAGTTGCGCTGCGTCTCGTTGAGCGACTTGGACAGGAACGCGCAAGGGTGCCACTGCTCGTCATCTCCTTGTTGATAAAGGGTGGCACCAGTCGCGAAGTCAGATGCGTCTGCTTCCACACGATAGGGTTTATCAGGGTCGGGCATAATTAGAACGGGAGCAGAGGTGAACGCATCTTTGAGGGCCTGAAAGGCCGTTTGCGACGAGGGATTCCAGTCCCACGTCTGATCCTTCTTGGTAAGATCAAAGAGCGGTCGAGCAATCTTGGAGAAGTCCTTGATGAAACGTCGATAGAAGTTACCGAACCCTAGGAATGCTTGTACGTCTTTGACTCGTCTTGGGGTCGGCCACTGAGAGACGCCTGACACTTTGACGGGATCCATGCGGAGGGCGTTGTGAGAGATGATAAGCCCCAAGAACTCGACGGACTCAGCTTCAAAGACGCACTTCTCTGGTTTCGCATAGAGGTCATGCTCCTGGAGTCGTTTTAAGACTTCCCGTACGATGCGCCGATGTTCTTCCAACATCTCGGTAAAGATCAAGATGTCATCCATATAGACGACGACTTTTCCGGAGTCGATGAGATCCTTGAGAATGCTGTTCATCATAGCCTGAAAGGTCGCTGGAGAGTTCATGAGTCCGAAGAACATGACGGTTGGCTCGAAGAGTCCTCGGTTGGTCTTGAAGGCTCCCTTCCACTCGTCTCCTTCCTTCATACGCATGTTGTTATAACCCCAACGTAGGTCGATCTTGGAGAAGATACGCGCGCCTTTGAGTTTGTCGATAAGCTCTGGGATGAGCGGAAGGGGATACTCATTCTTGACAGTGCCTTTATTGAGTCTCGATAATCCTGTACGGGGCGCAATGATCCGTCCTTTTTCTTAACAAAGAAGAAAGGACTCGCCATAGACGACTTCGAAGGTCGGATATACCCCTTCTTGAGGTTCTCGTCGAGGAACGAGTCCAGCTGCTGCTGCTCATCGGGTGATAGAGGATACTGTACCGTTCCGACCGGATATTCGCATAACGCGTCACGCGGCTCTCCGAACCTAACTTACGGCTTAGGATAACGCGTAACGGGGCTAGATTTCAGGGTGAAATCGCTCAAACAGCAATTTTTCGGGCCCGCCTGCGGCGGACTTCCAAATCGGGCCATGTGCCTGAAAACGAACTTGTTCCGTGTAAGTTCGCGGCATAACGCGTCACACGCCGCGAACCTACGGTCGGAACGGTACAGTACGTCTTGCAAGCCTTGGGCTCAAAGTCCGGTTTAAGATTGATGGCATGATCCCAAGAACTATGCGCTGGTAGTCGTTCGGAGGTTCGCTTGTCAAAGACGGTGAGAAAGGCATGATATGGGAGGGAACACGCTCTTTGAGGGACGATTGTCCGGTTTAGCTTGCGCTTGAGCTGCTTCAGCTAACTTCTGCGCGTTCGTGAATGTGGCTCGGATATGGACGTCGGTGGGATCAGGTGGTTTGGAGGCAGGTCGGGGATAATCATCATGGTAGTAATGCTGTTCGAAGACATCCTGCGTCCAGACTGGTTCGACATCCAGCTCCTCCTCTTCATCTTCGGTGAAAAGGACAACAGGTACTTGGATATGGTTGAAAACACGAACAGGACAACGTCTTCCAGCACGGCGCTGTACTGGTTTAGCAACCGCGCCTGAGATGGGGTCGCTCCACTTGACTTCGTAGTCTCGGTGATGCAGTCGAGGGTCGTGAGGTTGGGTGTGAGCAATGACAGGGGTTTGTTTAGCTTTGGCACGTACATGGGTGACCGGTTTCTCAGGCCGGTGAATACAAGAGGCCGGACACCGTGTAAAGTGAAGCTCTGAACCTGCCCAGTCGATCTCGGGGTTATGTTCGTCAAGCCAGTCAGTCCCTAGGATCACGTCATGATCACCAATGTCGGTGACGTAGAGTTCAATCTCCTCTTCATGATGCGCTGTGCGGTCGTGATTGTAAATTCGTGCACGTTGAAGAGTAAAATGAGTGACGTAGCCCATGACATTCTCAGATCCATCAACATTTCGGACGGGGAAGGGAGTGGGAACGGGAAGAAGAGTGAAGTGGTATCGTTCAGCGAATTTGTTGTTAATAATGATTCCTTCAGCGCCACTGTCAATGAGCGCTTGAGCAACGATTTGCCTGCCGGATAGTTTTCCAATGAACTCGGTTCGGAGTACGAGCGAAGGTGTCTGTCGGTTTCTTGTGATTGCTGACATCCGCAGTTCTGAGGGATGAATACGCTCACAAAGGGATGACAAAACCGAAAATTTATTTCGCCCGGCACTTCCAGCAGTATATCGTACAACTCCTCCCAACGTTGCAGTGGGGGAGTGCTCTAAAAATCCAAATGCGCAACAAAATCTTTCAAATAATTGGCCGCCTCCGCCTTCTCTTCTCCCTGGAGCCCTCTCATGCGGTTAAACACATCGCTCAGTTCCTTGATCGTGTCTCGAATTTCACCGGTTGCGCCGTCGATGTGGATGCAACTGGGGTATCGGCAGCAGCTACGTCAGTGCTGCGGATGGATCGCCCAGCTGATTGGGAGGTGGAGTTGGGTCTTGGATCGCGGACAGGGCAGTCGCGAGAGATGTGCCCAGGTCGACGGCATTTAAAGCAGGCGCCCTGGCGGCGAAGGCGTTCTCTTTCCATTGGGTCAGTCTCGTAAGTCTATCAGAGCTAGAATTTGCACCTGAGGAACGCCGTTGCGCGTCAACATCCATAGGAACACCCATATCCTGGGCTGGCGCGCTGTTGGAGCGCGAGGACTGGGTGTTGCGCGAAGGATAGTACCGAGTGGACGACTCGGCCCTCAAAGCGGCACGGGAGTTCTCCAGGTTGACAACTCGAGTCTTCCACTCTGCAAGGGTAGTGGGCTGGGGGTGTTGATCGGCGATGATGGTGCGAAGTTCGTGATGAATGCCCTGTTTAAAGAAGTGGATGAGGGCGGCGTCTTCGTACTTGGACTTCATCGCCAGGGTCTCGAAACGGGTCATAAACGCGTCAATGCGCGCAAAGTCTCCTCGCTGACGAAGAGAGTCGAGGTCATTGCGAGCAGCAGTGGTGGGGTCAAGAGCACCAAAGGCATTGTTGAACTGGGTGATGCAGTTAGCGATCGTACTCCAGACCTTTGTACCAGTGAACGTGGTGAGCTGCTTTTCATCGTAGGCTTCCCTTCCATTCGAGGCCCACTCGCCCGCAGTGGTCTCTCGTTCGAAGCAAGTGAAGAAGAAGGAGACTTTGTCAGCCTCCGTGGTGTAGTTGGCAGTGTTGAGACGGAGGAAATTGTTGAGCTCTTGGATGAAGAGGCGCGACTGGCCGCGGTCGCCATTGAAGGGCTTGGGTTTGTTACCGCGATCTGAGCGAGATATTGGTCGAGGGATGACAGCGATAGCAGTGGGTGGTGGTGACGGTGATAGAGATGGGGGCGGTGATGGAGACAGTGGAGGAGATCGGGTAGTGCGATCAGGAGATTCTGGGTTCTCGTTATCTGAGGGGTTTTCGTCGTCTTCGTCGTCGTCTTCGTCGTCGTCAAACGGTGTATGGACGGCGGGGGGTTCAGGTGCAAGGGGTAATGATGAGGTTACAATGGGAGTTGTGATGGGAGAGAGAGCAGGGGATCGCCCTATGCGATGTCCAGATGCTGCAAGGGGAGCTAGGGCAGTGGCTAATTGCTGTGTAAGGGCAGACTCAGCTTGGGTATCCTGCTCTTCGTCGTCACTAGGTGGATCGGGAAGATGATGGAGTTCGATGAAATAAGACTTTTCTGGGTTCGCTCTGTAGTACCACCCTACTCGTTCGTTGGGATTGGTCGAGGTGTGGAATCTGATCTCTCGATTGCCGACACCCTTGATATCGAAATAGCGTAGGTTGTTAGTGCCGATAATAGAGGTGGGGAGAGGTCTTGGATCTGTGAGATCAGCGGCAGTGACGTACTGCGGGGCTGAGAAAGACGTGGTGACGAAGGGGGTTTATGCAGAGGTGTATTTGCGGGGACGAAGGTAGGAGGTGGTCGACGGTATGGGTGGAAACGTTGATCACGTTGATCTCGGCGCAGGTACTGCCGATATTGTGCAACTATGGGGAGGTGCAAGCAGAAGGCGGCGTGGTTATCTAGGATTCTCTCACCAGGAGATGCCTTCTTCAAGGTAAGCTTGGTAGTTCGGGGACGACGTGGGCAATCGGGGAGATGATCGTAGTCGGCAGTGCAAGAGTCCTCGGTGCAGGACATACGCGGGGCGAGCGTAGTAGACTCTGTTCTAATGTCAAGAACAGTGACCACGTGAGCACAAGACCGCTCGGGCCGCGACTAGAGGAGCGGGAGAATAGAGATGCGATAAGAATGATAGATGATGAAGTCGTAGAGGACGCTGTGCTAGCTCGACGTAGTACAGAGGGGACTGTGTAGTACGGAGACAAAGGAGAACAGAGTGGGGATCTATCTACAGAGGCCATGTGTATATATGCGTAACAGCGTCTATCCATCCATGTGTTCCAAGTTACCCGGGCGGTCCGATCCAACGATCCGGGATGTCCAGGTGATAGATCTGGATCTCCAAGTGACAGATGTGAATCATTATGAGTCAGGAACATATTCGGGACCTGGGAGGTCATGTGACATAATGACGTCATAACCAGTTGTAACAGGTCAAGGTAGGCTTGTTGCACTGAGGAATGACGTCATCATCATGTGAAGGAAAAAAGGGGCTAGGTCACGAGGAAGGCGATTCGTGACACATGTACCACAGATTCAGAATAAAGGATTGAAAATCAAGTAGGTGTATGGAGCAGAACAAAGGTAAAATAAGATGTAAATATCGTCCTGGCATAGCGAGTGTGTAAGTACTTATTGTCCAAGTAAAATCCGTGTTCCTCATATCAGTGCAGGAACACCAGTACAGTCCATAGGCATAACAGTAATCGTACCCGCGCCCGCGCCGCCAGTCATCCACGGCTCGTACGTCTCCGGGAAAGTCGTCATCCCTGCACACTTGCTTCAGTTTCCCTTGAGCATAAATCGTGCCGCTCTCTGCCTCCGCGGACGAAGTAATACTCCCGTGGATCTATAGCTTTGTCGATAAGCTCCTCTAGTGGTCTAACCACCTCCAAGAGCCAGCCTCGAATATCGTTGCGCGAGCGTCACCGGCATCGTGCTCGTCAGACGGCTCTAGACGGGGCTTGAGCAAGAATAGTGAGGAAAAGCAGCAGCAACGACGCTCAGCCGATACGATTTATGGTGAAAATGCAACAAGAGTCGTTATCGCCGTCGTCGCCATCGTCCCAAGGCCCGCATGATGCCGACAAAAGATCTGGAAAGGATTGTTAGACTATGTCGAGTACCAGGACGATAAGTACAAGGTTGACTCACAGATATGAAGTCACTCTTCATAGCGCCCCCCATGAACGAAAGCAAGGTAGTCCGGGAATATGGTATTCGACGCCGCGTTAGACATCGACACCGACATCGGCCATCTTTAACGACCCAGGATTCAGAGGGGTTGAAATGGATGCATCTGGGAAAGGGAGTCAATCACGCAGGTTGGGCTTGGTGAGAGTAGTCGCGAACCAGCTTGTCAAGACACCGCAGTCACAGTTGCGTAAGACGTTCCCGACCTGCCGATTGTGAGAATTGCGGCCACACTGAAAATACAGAACGCGTACCAGTAAAGATTTCGTCGCTCTTGATGGTTCGTCGACATCCAAATGACCACGTGTCATGCCTTCGTCGTCGTTGCTGGCCTCTGCCTATTGTCAATGTGAGTTTGGGGGGTTATTAACCCGCGTCTTGTTGTTGCGGAGTCGTCCTGGCATCGCTATGCTCAAGTGGTCGTCACGGCCTGATCCTGGTCAATATGACTGTTCGTCGCAGATGGACAGGCGTACACACCGTGATAATACTGCCCCGCCGTACCAGTGCACCCATCGTCCCCGTGCTGGCGTCGATATTCCATGGCTGGCATTAAAGTCCCGTCGCTGGCGTCCAACAATATTGAAAATTCATGCAACGGCTGCTGTAAGCCGTATGGAGAGTGGAGAAGGAGGAGATGCCAAAAAGAGAAATAATGAGGAAAAGCGAAGGACGGTGATGGAGTGAAGGCAAGTTTGAAGTGATCGATCGCGACCTCCCCACACATGGCTTGCATCTAAACCACGACGTCGCGCATCTGTTCTTGGATTTTATTTTCTGACTATGCCACGCGCGGATAAGGAAATATTCGTGCGGCGCCCTAGGCTGCCTCTACCTTCGCTTCCCCGCTGCCTTGAGGAAATCCCGGAGGCGATTGGTGTCGACAGCACGAATGAAAGATTAATGCGATCCCAACACATGCGGATCAGCAATCTCTGGGGCGCCGATAAAGTCAAAGTGCATCTGGAATACTGGAGATTGTTTTGTACTCACAGATTCTATGTAGACTAAAGCTTTGATCGATTGGTTTTGGGAAGCACTTTGCCTCCCGCGCAACGCACACATTGAAGAGTGTTTCTTCGAGGACGCATTCGATTTCTACTACGATGTTCACCAATGCAAGTTATCGGACGAGGATATCCGAGAGACCGCCGAGCGTGCGCAGGCCTTGGTTTTTCGAAATGTAAGAGTAAGAGTTGAGTATAGAATATGCTGGAACTGACCTATATGTTCAGCACTCTATCATATTACAACAATCGCAATGCCAGCGAAATGTGTTCGAGACCTCAGATGCTCTCGATGCGTTTGAGGGCACCCCCGTCGGTCAGGAACAGTGGGACGAACACGATTCGGACTACAACCTAGGTGTCCCTGTTGAAGGGCGCCTCGATGGATTCCCTACAAAGTCCATGCCGAAGCAGCCAAAGTTGGTCGACGGTGACCGACTTTCTTCCCGACCCATAGTGAATAGCCCGGGTCGGAGCACCCGGTCCGGGTCACGGATGCGGGTGTGTCAGGGTCCGGGTAGGGGTCTCGGTCCGAGTACCCGCTGAAACCCGCACCACCCTTTGTTACCCGTGCCGTGATCCAGTTGGACCACATATCATAATACAATTATTATATATATATTTTTATGTAAATTATCGAATTTATTTGGGCTCAAACGAGCCCATCGTCGCCCCAAAACGACGTCGCGAACGAATTTCCTCGATCGCCGAGCTGGCCGAACGTCCCGGCAACTGCCGGATAACGATCGATCAGCTCAGATCGCATCTCCTTGGCTTTCACCACCACCACTGTCGTGTTCCTTGGCCCCAGAACTTCTTCTGGGGCTTGTTTTACTTTCTTTCTCTGATCAGCTCTGCTTTTCCCGTGCGGTTTGGCTTTGCGCCGACCGCTGTGCCCTCGGATACGTTCCGGGGTGCGTTCTTCTGGTGCTCGTCTGCGTGACGGCACCAATTCGACGAAGATCCTACCAACCACGACGACGATAACCACCACGGATACCTGTCCTTGCGACGGCACTTCCTTGGCCTCGACCTCGATGCATAAGCCCTCAAATGAGGCCGCCATGGACTACTTTTTCGTGCTCTGCTCTCTCGATGAGCAGCGCGAACGCGTCAGCCTCCTCGACGGAGCCGCAACTCTCTAGATGACGACGACGGGCTTCAAGAGGCTGGATGAGCCCCCGCGCCGTCTCGTTCTTGCCTCCAACGAGGCAATGGGTGGATTTTTTTGGGGCTGGAGGGCGTCGCGGACGCATCCAGCCCCAGTGGTGCGTATTTAGTATATCTTTTCTCTCCTTCCTCATTCACGTTGCGCAGGCTGTCCTCGGCTGTCCTCGCCTGCTCCGCACCCAAGGTCTCCTCGCACCCAACATATCCTCGCACCCACCGTATCCTCGCCGCTCAACGTCTCATCGCGCCCAACGTCTCCTCGCACCATCATCTCCTCCCTCGCACCACGTACTTCCGTCTTGTCCCTTCTCTGTTGTTAAACAACAGCCTTGTCAACAGGGTGGGCTTGACTATGTATATCGTGCGCGTCGATAGCCCCCCTGCCATTGCCGGGGGGTTGTCGGCGTGCACGAACAGTGGCCAAGCACCATAACCCGACATCATTTCGGCGGGTAACCCGCACCCGCATCACGGGATAGGGTAAGTCGAGGGTACGGGTAGGGGTCCAAAATTAAATACCCGCGGGCAACCCGCGCTACTCACTACCGACCCAAAGGCATCTCCAGAGGAGCGCTGTCGGAAATGGACGGATATTTTGGAGGCTATCATGCCTGGATGTGGCGCGGTATGTATAGAATGCGCTCAGGGAATGTTGTTCTAACAGTATCTCAGCCAATGTCTCACTAGGCAATAGCCGATGCCCTCGATGCAACGTATATTGTGGCACGAGGCAAGACCGGAGCGCCTGAAAGTACTAAGAAGGACTTGCTTCCTGCTAAACGCCAGGCAATGGCGTTTCTCCTGGCCGACATGAAGGCCGTTCTCAAGGACCTGTCGTGGACCAAGGAATGGGCTAGTGCTGTACGGGTAGGTGATCTTCTATATCTTTAGGAAGTGTATAACTCTTGGCTCTCTCTTTCTAGACGTCAGATCTCGCCTGCCGCGTCATGTATATCTCCACCTCTGAATATGAACAGAAGCATGGGGATCCGATAACATCACGTCTGATCCGTCTACAGAGCCTTAAAATAACCCTAGCACATATCCTATACTCATGGGTTCCGACTGGCATTAGCGAACTGTGGATAGAGCAAGTTGATATCTTTATCCCAAGCAAACGGCCGCTATCTGAGGTATGTCTATGCTGCGTAAATGCTCTGTAGCTCACATAAACTGTGTAGTGTCCTCAAGGTGCACTTACACGACATGACTTTACGGAACTGTTTAATGCGCTGCATGACCTTCCTACCCTTATACCGACAACATCCTCTCCTGACTGTATATTTTTCCTCTTGAATCTCCCAAACTTCAAGCGAGCATGGAACTACTGGCTGGGACCGAATCTACAGGTGTTGGGTTATGATGTTCAGGATGCTCATCTGAATCTCAAGACGCTCTACGACAAATAATCAGGGGAGCTCCAAACGCTGTGGACACGCAAGACTGTAGGTAGTCAGGCGTCACCTGATCTCGAGAGCCATATGTTTCATGTCATTATTCGCGAGACGATGCTCTACAAGAAGCTGAAATCGAGGTTAAATGAGTATTATAAGGAGAGACGGCCTTCAGATGTTCGTCTACTTCTATTCTTCTTAGTTTCTTTCTGCTAATAGTCTCCAGGCTCAGCGTGCAGTGCTTCTTGCCCAATATCGGCTGGAGCATGGTAATGATGCTAACCTGCCGCATCAATACCTTTCGTGCAGGCATTGTGTCACCCTTCCTGTAGATCAACACTGTTCCCAGGTTCGGTATGTTGAAAAACAGGATTTGAAGGCGGTTGGACTTGCGAAAGGTGACGGTATCAGTTTGCATCCTCTAGAGGATTGCTTAATGCCCGGCGAAACAGTATGTGGACGTGTCTCAGACTTTTCAGTTCTCGGCTAATGGTTTATAGGTGGCGACTACAACAAAAGTTCATAATCCGCACGATCTTAACATGCAAGCCATTCGAAAGGACCCCGATATTGTGAAGCGCTGTAAACAGCATATTATTGTTCTGGTAGATGCCGAGAGCCCTGAGCCGACGGAGGACAATATTAGGAATAAGCGAACTATTCAATTTCAGGACAAGACAGGACGTGTTATCACTCGAATGCCAGTACGTGAACTGCACTTTATCTGTATATGTTCTCATCAACTTCTAGTTGGACTTTGTCTTCTTTAACATGCTTCCACCTGATATGTTGGGCACAATGCGCGAGCACGGAAAGGATCTTAGTCGTAGGCTTTAGACCCTATTCAATATTTGTGATACTAATGTTTGAGATATAGATATGGTGCCCATTCGCCGAGGCAAAAAGTTTGAACATTATCATACTGGGCTTATGGATGCTGGTGGCGGACGTCTGCCATCCGGGGGCGGCCCAGGAGATGCATATGGTTTTTATACCTCTCAGACAGCGCATACACCTCGTGCTGTCGTATTAGTCTAGTGTTTAAGTGGGGGTGTGTACCGCGATTGGGCCTATTACATAAGTCGCCCATTTAAGGAAGGTCACGTAAGCTTAGCCAGGCGCGGAGAGTCAAGCTCGCGCTCGTCGTCGCTGCATACAGCCCATGCGGCCTGTGCCCAGCCCGGGCCCGACACATTCGTCACCCGCGCAAAAAAAAAGCAGAAGGATTAGGGAGCGGAATGAGGTGTCGGCAACCTCAGTTTTTGGGGTCTGCACGCTGTGTAAGAGGCAAGAATAGATGCTCATTCGACGTCGGCAGCGAAGGTTAGCAATAAAATAAGTAATTATCCCTGCCCTGTCCGTATTACAGCTATTACGGTACCATATATCGTGTCTGGAAGTCTAGTCCGGTACTTCCAAGTCTTCAGCACCGTCCTATTCCTCCTGATACATATAGTGGGCAGTGCAAGTGCTAGTGATACCTGTGTTGTTGCGGCGCGTGGATGCAAAGATACTGATTGTTGCTGTGCCATGAGCTGGAGGTCGCCGTGTCCCACTCGCCATATCCGAGTTGCCGCGTCCTGGTATTGCGTCACCATGCGCGCAGTGCCCGTGTCGTCGTGGTCGCAGTGCCCGTGTCGTCGTGGTCGCAGTGCCCGTCGTGCTTGTACTGCTCGCGTTGTCGTGGTCGCAGTTACCCGCCATGTCGTTGTGCTTGCTGAGCCGGGTCGTCGTGCTCGCAGTGGCCTCACAGTCGTGTGTCGTTGTGCTCGCAGTTGCCTCGCCACCTATACATCCTGAATAAGCATTTAAACTTAAAGTGTAAGAGTAACGCACCCGTCTACATCGCATGCCAGCAAACGGCGTGATGCTGCACCCGAGTTTCGTATTAGGCTCTCTCGCAGATAGATGATTATCTCTCCAATACCGATGTCCGCTTGTCATTGAAGGCACCATGAGTAGTCGAAAGGAGTGGCAGTAGTCGCAGTGGTGGCAGTAGATGAAGAAAAATATGTGTCACCCGATTTGGGTGACTTACATAATAAGCACAATCACGGTACAGGCCCCAACTTAATCGACAGACTCTATACACATCGATCAACCTCACATTATAAAAATCGATCGTGTATATAGCGTCTGTTTTGAAGAGACTACTGTCGTATTGAATTTCGAGAATGCTATCGTAAGTTTAACAATTCATATGCTACGAAATACTCAGTGTTATCTCAGGATGCGCTCTTTATGGAAGAACCTGCTTTATATGCTTGTCCACCGCTTGCACGCCAGATGAAGGAAGACGTAGCCGACTGTGATCGGCTGGGCGCCATGGGTCATAACCTATACGCATGTCAAGGTTATTGTGCGCCCATTCATCCTGATCATGATATTGGACCCGGTTTGTGTTGTCAGGAGACCTGGGTTGCTGATCGCAAGTTTGATGAATTTGGGTTCTGCCAGCCTTTGTGGAAGTACTGGATTGCTACAGAAGGCAATACATTATGGTTTGTATCTTTACTACCAATTTATGCATAGGCTAACGATTAGTCGATTTACAGGTCGTTCAGCAGCAAAGATCTGTATGGCACTATGCTGCCTTCAAGCCACCCTTTTCAGCCTCAGGAGGGTGATGGCGAGAGTGAGATCGAAATTGAAGTGGTTAGCGACTCAGATGATGATGAACAGTGGCCAGAAGGACAGGCTCCGGCTCCGGCTCCAAGACGCAGCGCGCGTGCTCGCACTGGTACATCTATTTGTGTTCCTACATGCGTGAGCACAGGAAGGCACAAGACTGCGCCAAAGAAGAATGTTGTTCGTGCGCGGCAGTTAGCACACACTATGCGTACACGTCAGGACCTCGAGCGGTATTGGAATGACGACTATACTGAGTAGTACTTCTATACCTTGTCTACTCTACACTGCTACTCAATCAGTATAAGTAATCAGAGCCTGAGCCAGAGCGCCACACTTCGTCACTGCTCACGCTTGGTGGTACACTGTGCCAACCCCCCTGCCGGTTGCGGCCTGACGCGGCTTTGCGGCGCCCACGGCAGTCACGGCAGAGGAATGGACCCCAAGCACCTCTAAAACACCCCCGCTCTTTCCAGAGAATAGCACAAAACTCTTCTCCAAGTGGCTGTTGTGCTGAACATTGACCGTCATGCTTGAGCACACTAGATGTTCGGAATTCTTGGGTAGATGTTCGGAAAGCCGAAGAATTCCGAACATTCGCGATCTGTGCCGAATATTACAACCGATTTCCGAACATCTGAGTGCGTTTCGAGTCATTTTTATGCTAAAGTGTTTGGAAATCTACACACATGTTCGGGTTTTTCTGAAATTCCCGAACATTTCACGCTTTCCCCGAACATTTCACGCTTTCCGAACATTTCAAGACCTTTTGATTCGAAACTTCGGAACGGCTACTTGGAGCAAGGTTATAACACCTCTAGGGAATGTGCGGAAATAATATTGTCCACTTTTGGGACTCATACAGCACTACACTCAAGCGCTTTTATACACTTCACCTAGTGCACATTAAAATACAAAATAGACAGACAGACAGACAATTATGAGTCCCAAAAGTGGACAATATTATTTCCGCACATTCTCTAGACGTGTTATAACCTTGTTCCAAGTAGCTGTTCCGAAGTTCCAACTGAAAAGGTCTTGAATTGTTCGGAAAGCGTGAAATGTTCGGGGAAAGCGTGAATGTTCGGGAATTCGTGAGAAAATCAGTCAAACCTGAACATTTGAGTAGATTTCTGAACATTTTCGAGTCATTTCAACGTCAAAATATTCGGGATGGCTTGCCAATGTTCGGAACGGCCGACCGATGTTCGTAAATCTTCAGGTTTGCGAACATTTTGTGTGTCCCACACATTTCATGAACCATTTGAGAACCATTTGAAATGACAACAGATTTCCTTCAAACTATCGATAAGTTCAGATAATACTTGGTGGCTGGGGGGCATACCATAGGGTCCAGAGCCTCTGCTTCGGCGGTACTCTCGGCGGGACTGAGTCGGCTCCAGTGTGACACTGTGAGGTCTACTACGCGGCGAGAGTGAACCAAAAGCTACTCAGAGTCCCATTAGTGACATAAGCTGTTATACATATGAAAATCTATGGGTACTTATGGATGAGCATCTTCTCCTTCTCTTGCGCCACATCAGCCATTGCCGTTCGCGGCTTGAAGCCGCTCCCGGCAGGGGGTGGACCCCAATCACCTCTCGATCTGCCTTCCGAACACTTGCAACTTGTCGCGAACATTGGCAAGCCATCCCGAACATTTTGACGTCGAAATGACTTGAAAATGTTCGGAAATCTACTCAAATGATCGGGTTTGACTGATTTTCTCACGAATTCCCGAACATTTCACGCTTTCCCCGAACATTTCACGCTTTCCGAACAATTCAAGACCTTTTCAGTTGGAACTTCGGAACAGCTACTTGGAACAAGGTTATAACACGTCTAGAGAATGTGCGGAAATAATATTGTCCACTTTTGGGACTCATAGACAATGGCAAGCAAAAGAAAAATCTACCGCCGACGATCTTATTCACTAGCCTCAAACTTCAACAAGTTCGACTCCGCGTTCTCCCTCTTCAAACTACGATCATCCTGCGTAGGCTGGGGGGTATTTTGGCGAGTGGGTACAATGGTAGAAGTGCCTGCAGTTCCGGGAGCAGCCGCAGAACTGGGAGTCTGCGAGGAATCGGATGCCGGGCTTGGAGTCTGTTGGGACTCTGACAACCCCGAGGCTGAACTTGAATTGGCTACAAAAGACGATAATCAGCCACATTGTCGCGTACTAATACGGAGTGACTTGCCTGTGTCGGACGCCTGCATTGTTTCGGTACGTGATTCGGCCTGTGAATTCTCTGTGGCGGACTGAGAATTCGCAAGATCAGTTGGTGTTTGAACAGATTGAGGAGATGGCATCACTATGAGGAGCTTGTAGAAGAGAGTTTGAGTTGGGGAAGTAGATGTGCTGAGGTGTGGTAGAGAATCCACCCTCTTATTTATATCCCAGGATAGCTGCATTCTGCAATGTTGCCGCTTATGCAGAATTGAGGCTCTCCGTGAGCAATTCACTTCTGCAGCTCTGCATTTCCATATACATTCCAGCCTCCGAGTCATCAAGCGCCGCATATCCGGCTTATGCAGAATTGAGGCTCTCCGTCACTTCTGCGCTGTCCATTTCCATGTACATTCCAGGCTCCGAGTCATCAAGCACCGCATACCCACACTTAACATCGGAAGGCGCCTCGCTGCTACGCCGACTAATAGCCTTCTCGTCGTCATCATCGTCGCGGGGACGCTTAAGACTGATGGAAGCGTGGATGTCGCTTGAACCGTCGAAAGAGATTGTGATGGTGAGCTCAAAGTTTCTCTGCCGTATGTCCTCGTCGCCCTCTCCGTCATCTGGAAAATAAACGTCAGTCACAGTTCTGCGGAGTATCAGAGCAGGACGCATACCGCTAGAAGACGTATCGCTGCCACGACGCATCGCAGCCTTAGTCGGACGCTCCTTCCCGTCGTCGTCTTCATCGTCGTCGCGCGCGCGCTTCCTACCAGAGTTCGACTCTATAAGGAACATGTCAGCGTTAATGTGAGTTGGAGGGAAAACATTTAGACTAACCATTGTCACTCTCCTCTTCTTCGTCCTGAGGCTCAGCGCGTCCTTTGCCTTTTGCAGCGGACCTGCCGCTGCGCTTGTTGCTTCCCATGCGGACAACGTGTCTCCTCGAAGATCCGCCCTTGTTCAAAAGCCTCTGGCTGGCCGCAGCCTTCTTGCCTGGAAGAGCAGTCAATCTCCGAACCAACGTGAAGCCGCGAAAAGAACATACCAGAGCTTGTGGCACTCGCCTTTTTACTAGACGGAAGGCTGATAACCATAGTCCCAGCTGGAACCGTGCCCGATGCTTCCTGCGCGGCAATCATGGAGCGGGTTACGCGACTAGAATTGTTGGTCATTGTCGAGATGATTGGAGGAATGTGTAGTAAGAGCGATGAGAGTTGGAAGTGCTGGGGATAAGTAGTAAAAAACCGTATCCGTCCATCGTCTGCAATACTCGCAGCTCGGACGCTCAGACCATCCACATTCGGACAATAACACGAGCGGTGCAGCGCGATAAGGGTGGTCCATACGATGGTCGACGTAGCAGACGGCCGGAGAAGGAACAATAAGCAGCCAAGATACTAGTCAAAAGATGTGTGTTTCACTGCGAGGGCCAGTCTGACAATGTTAGCAACAATAACACACTTGGAGCAAAGCTAGGACCTACACAAGCCGGCACTTGTTATACTCTGAGAAGAAAGAATGCAATCCATCTTCTCTTTTGGGAGTCAATATGCACATGGTTATGTCCGTACTTTGTAGTCCTCTTTCTAGTTGAAGCACCTGGATAGCAAAACGGTAGTGTTGGGAATCGGGTACAGAGCGTCGCGATATTTATCGTTGTTGTGCTGCTCTCCCCTAGGCATACTCTACACATCGTACACGGATGAGTCCTTGACTTGTATACAGCTCGAATGGCTTCCGAGACATCGTTGCCCCTTCATTATGAGAACTCTATCCTAATCGAACGCGGTGCAAAAACAACGATAACATCAAAATCAAAAATCATCAACGGAAGACTTCCGTTCCTCCCTCGGAACAACAGGTCCTAAATCAACCACAGTGTAAAACTCAAAATCCTTCGTAGTTGTCTGCGGTCCCTTCTTCGACGGAGAGCTATCAACCCCATCGCCACCCTCCAACGAAGGATCGTCAGATCGATACTGATACTTGACGAGCATATTGAACTATCAACGTCATCAGTACATCTGCTATGAAGAAGAATATCAGAGAGAACTCACCTTGACATTGCCTCTCGCCTCTTTGCCCAGTACAACCTCGCCGCCAATGACAGTCAGGTTCGCCCGCTTCTCCAACACACCGACCGTCTTCACTTTGGGCTTTTCCCTTTCCCTGGGCGGTCGCAACCCAATCTCATCATCGTCCAACCCAAACATGTCAATGTCTTCGTCTTCGTCATCATACTCCCATGCCTCCGCGAAAGCGGCAATAGTGAACGACGTCGTAGGAAGCGAAACAGCAAATGGTGGCCTTCGCGCTTTCTCGCCTTCTGCAGAAGGCGCGACGTGCATACGCTGTACTGACAAGCGTACTTGTATGGGATCGTAGAGGGGATTGGTGATGGCGAGGTGAAATGGGTAGGAGAGGCCGGCTTGCATGGCGCCACTGGTAGAGTCTTCGTCTGCAGCTCCGGCTGACATGGATTTGTTCATAGAACGACGGTCTGCGGGTGCTGCTTGTTGGCGGTGAGGTAGCGTTATGACTATGGCGGGGAGGTAGTTGGCAGCAACGAGCTTGATTTTGTAGCGCACAGACTGAGCTTTCTGTTCCGGCTTGATGAGGATGTGAGTGCATGCGGGACATCGTTTGGATCGTTTTGAATGTAATGGTATTCGTAGCGGTCGCAGTTCGCTATAATTCGTCGGTGAGAGAGATCCATTCAGGAACATGTAAGCTTACTCTGTTCGCAAGGATGTCACCCAACTCGAACCCCATCGCTGCTCCAAAGTCGCCACTTCGGAAATGTTTTCCAGATGCTGGATCAAATCCACATCTTTGTCTCCCCCGCCGGCACCCTTTAGAGAGCCGATTTCTAAACGCGTCTTGTACTCGACCATCTCATCCTTGTTCAAAGACTTGTCCTTATTTGCGCCTCCCTTCGTTCGTGTATGGGGATTGTACTTTGAAACCCCTGGAATATCCCGCGTGAGAGCGGCGGTTGCAGCAGCTGTGATGGAATTAGAGTGAAGGTGATGTAAGTGCGCTGCACTACTAGGCACAGCGGAAGAAGCAGAACCAGAAGAACGCAGGACAGGCTCGAAATGCTCTTTCAACTTGTCGAATTCCAATGAATCTGGGGCAGAGTCTTCAAATTTCTGGAGTTGTGCTGACTGGCTTTAAGGCAAGTACTGAGTCAAGAATAATATAAGACCCACCAGCAAGACCAGTAGGCTTTTCAAAGATGATATCTAGCTCTGCAGAGTCCCACCTGCAATGGTTACAAAACAGAAAGAAAGGCGGTTCACCCACGCTGCCAACAGGAATAGAAAGCCTGCCATCGCCTGGATCTGGTGGATCCGAAGACACTACAGAGAGTGTATTGCGACAATTGGGACACATGAAGCAGTTCCGCGCACATCTACACACATCGTTGAGCACGCGTGGTCGAGGTCGCGTCAAAGGACAACATGCCTATTCTTCTCGGCGCGAACACTGGCACTGGGCACCTCAAAAAGACAATTTGGGCAATAGTAGCCGCTGACTTCGACCGACACGCAGCGATTACAGCGTACCGCGTCGCACTCCTCGCAAAAGAACAAGTCGTGTAGATTGTGAAAGCTGTGCGACGATGACGGGAGGTGCGGCGGTGGCGGGTTCTTGGAGCTGCCGAGGCATGCACAATGATACCGAATTGTCGGAGCCGCCATTGTCGTTGGGCGAGATTGACTGTTCGTCGTCGATGGTCAAGTAGCACGTTTCCGGTCTCCGGAGCCTCCAGCCGAAAACGGAACATGCCGTCACAGCCGAAAAAGGAAACGCGCTGCTTTCATTTAGGGTCTACGCCACAACCTACAGAATAGTACTGCTGTGAGTATGATAGAAAGGTGACTGTCTACTACTGATTGCAAATGCCGCAAGTCCATGTATTTTGAATCCAATGTTGATGTCGTCGTCAGAAGAGGGTACACATGATGATTGATCACTTTCTTACAGATAAATAAGATGATCTTTACATAGCATTTCCCTGTTATGATACAGCTCTTCATTGCGAAAAGCGCTGCAGTCGGCCACCACGGACATCCAGGTCAAGCTTTTATTAACTCTTGACTGTTCCGAAGAAAGACCGTAGCTGGTAGAGTCGTAGTATTGTAGATGTTCATCTAGTGCTTCATTCATACGTTTGGTCGACTACGATGCACTTGATGGCTATCATCGACATCCCAAGCTTGAATCAATACGACACTGGATTGAGAGTGCTCACCTCAAGCTTGTTCCCCTGAAGGAGGTCCAAGTTTATCCAGGCACGACCTCCCCGAAAGGCAACATTTTCTCACATTGACATGGCGACCACTGCGTCGCCATCAACCCCGCTATCTTTCATTCCACTTCTCATTACATCTTTTTATTTGTCCTTCATTTCACGACATTCACGACTTGCCGGGCGCAAGATTTTTCAGTCTTTAACTTTGTTCAATTCCGCGGCCGAAGATGGCGTCGACCGCCTCATCGTCGACTGCGACATCATCCAGTTCGTCCCCAGAACAGCGGCCACAGGCTGAGCCCCTGCCTGTGAAGCGGGGCGAAATTGGATACTCGGAAAATCTGGCGGCGGGAGAGGCAGAAGGCGGTCGAGCGAACACCCCATTACCTGACCTCCCTGCCAGACATCCCGCCGATCGAGATGCGCCACCACCACCACCTGTCGTCTCCTCGAGTTCCCCTGTCCCAATTCCCACTGTCGTTGCTACTTCCGCGCCTCCTTCTCACACTGATGACGCCTCATCAACCAACTCTGTCGCTAAAGCGAGAAAACGCTTCCGCTTTTGGAAGCCCAAGAGGGTGCCTTCATTTGGTGGAATCCGACTCACCACTTTCTTGATTTTCCTGGTTCAATTTGCCATACTCGCAGGAACCGTAGCGGCATGGGCACTATCAATCCAGGTACTTATGCGTCAGACGCCTGACGAGTCGGGGGCGATGAAGACAAACGGAAACACATCATCCATCTTTGTGCACGTCGTATTCGCTATCGGCGTTCTGGGTCAACTCCTGTTTCTTGAGCGTCGCGTCTATCGCATACGTGCAGAGAGATATGCTTATGTTCATCCCGGGGAGGTTCTTCCCACCTCGTCACGTCGCGGTCTTCGCGCAATGGACACATCCATCGCATACGCGCCATGGAATCGCGCTCCTCTACCGACCTATGCGGCTGCGTTAGCAGAAAGTGGTGTAGGGACAGGGGATGTGGAAGATCATATCATAGCGCAGCCTCCTCCTCCACCTTACGGAAACACGCGCGGCAGTACTCTCCTGCTCTCTGGATTCCTGCGGAATAGCTTGCGTGCCCAGCGTCCGGTGAGCGAAAACAGCCAGCAGGATGCTGGTGGCAGACCGCTCAGCTATGCCAGTAACGACGAGGAGTGGGAGGTAATACAAGATGCAGATAGGGCGCGCAAGTTGGAAGAAACCTTGTCGAAGTTAGAGCGGCCAACATGATTTGCCGCATGACTAGCATTGACTAGGTTGATGGCGTTTTAAGGGTTCGTCTCTTTGTAATCCTGTTCAACCTTCGCAGTCACTGATGATCCATGGAATCCAGAAATTCTATATACGTCGTCGTAGCCGTCACTCTCGAACGTGTCGTACTTTTTGCCTGCCTTTTAATTTCATTTAAAGGTGATATTAATCGTCAAAGGAGTCTGACTGCGCGTCCTCCAACTGTCTCTAATGTACTAGATTGACTGTCTGCTCGCGAAACTCGCCGGAAACTTTGATTCAACAACCCCGTTCTTCAAGGACGTTGCAGGCAAGAACATTCAATTGACTTCCGTTTGATTTCCGTCAACCCCGGTAACTTGATCGGGGGCGCAGCGTCGTTCGAGTCATATCCTGCTTACTGATCTTCCTTCACCTTAGAGCTCGGGCGCGTTATGATCGACATGACTCACTAGAACGTTTATGGGACAACAACATATTTGAATGAACATGTCATCAAAAGATTTATAAGGCTATGGTGTGTCTGGTCGTTTCATCTTTTCCCACTTTCTACACCACATCGAATGCTAACAGAAGGACACTATCCATCTACTAGTACACTGTCGGAAACACTTCCACCCTACGTCATCGCTTCCCCGCCTCCTTGCTATTCTTCTGACCCCGCTTCTGGGGAACAACGTATCGATCACTCTCCCCACAATCATGTCTCTCGCGTCTTCAGTGGCACATTCATCAAAAAGAACGGTAGCATCACCGTTGTCTTCACCGACCAGGAGGAAGGCATCGCTGCGCCATCCTACGGTCGGCAAGGCAAGATTCACGGCGCCATCTTGCTCGACAAGCACGAAAGTGTTGCCCAGGTGAAGGTCAAGGTACGCCTTCTACTCTCTTGACGCGTTTTTCACGCGTTTTCTGATTCCCTCTCTCTACAGCTCCTGGGTAACCTCGACTACCTAAATTCGGAAGCTGGCGCAAAGTCAGTGCCTCTTGTGGATCAGAGTGTCATACTATGGTCATCTGCGCGGGGCCCATGTCCTGGGCAAATACCGTTCGATTTCACCCTGCCCGCCACATTCACGGACGGTGACAAAAATCAACCCTTGCCGCCGAGCTTCAACTATTCCGGACTTGGGGGCCCTGGGGTTGTGGTGACATGCGTCTACACGATACTAGTTCACGTCTGCTATTCACGCCGAAATGTGGGTCTCTTCTCGAAGAGTAAAATGTGAGTTGACATCATCCCGACGGGACTGGGATGGTACTTACCCCGCGCGCTTTCAGTATTCGTATCCCATTTAATTACAGCCCTCGGACGCGCCCCAATCGACCGATTTTACCGATACCGTTGTTGTGCGGTCTCAAGTCCTCGCCCGAGGAATGGACGCAGTCCATGACGACTCTGAAAACCAAAATTAACATGGCTGTTGAGCCCATCCAGAGCAACGTAAGTCCTTTCGCGCGCTTGAACATGCAGAACCTTAACTCGCCGTCACAGACATTCATACCTTCCGTTCAAGTTTTCGCTCTCTCCGATTGCATCCCCATCCATGTCCAGCTAACCGGTTCCCTTACGTCCCTCCGCCAGTTCCTCCCCGAGGCCTCCTCGACAACCGCCTCATCATCATCGCGATCGGTCTCGCCTGTGACAGTCTCCATACTGCGGCAGATCTCGGTGGACGTGCGCGGCCACCGCTCGTGGCGAAACTCGACCATCGGCGAGGGCAAGATGTGGCCCGTACCCCCAACGGCGTCCCAGTTGGAAAGCTACCCGTCCGAGGGCGAGGTGCTTGACTGGGAGGGTGAGATCCAGCCCAACTCTGATGTAACAGTCGGCGGTTTCGCGGCGGCGGGTGTTGTTGTTAAGGTTCGTATCCTGCCCTTCTTCCCACGCCCTCAAACTCATCTGTGCAACAGGACTTCATTGTGGTGTCCTTGACGCCCCCGCGGAACTCACCGTTCTTGTCTACACAGACCTATATCCCTATACGGCTGGTGACGGACCCTTGGATAGATACGCCGGATCGCGCCTGAGCTTTTATGTTTCCTTACCTTATTGACGTCTAAATTATTATCATCGTGCGGCTCCCAAATAACGTCTGTTATACTCATACCTCGGATATAATTTCTAGTGTCGGGATAGCGTAGAGGATCAGTATAATAATTGTTGTATACCTAGCTGCATTGTATATATCCAATCAATTTTTTTCCAGAATTTATGCGCCACGCTCCTAAATGTGCACGGATATCGACGATGCCGTGTCTCTGAATATGGCATCGAGGGTTCTACAGGTGTACATATCATTAAGATTCCATCCGGAACTGAGGTAAAGAGCGACTACTATTAAAGGAGCGACGTTGAAAAGAATGAGTACATAAATAAACAGGTTTCGCCGAGCTTCAGAATCATTTAGGTCGCAGCACGAGGACCAGAAGACTCGTGAGCCGTAGAGTTGGAATCGAAATCTTCTTTCCCCCCGCGTATCAAAGCTTCCTCCTCGAGCCCGATGTAATCATAAGCGAATTCACCCATGGAGTACTCGTCCATCCCAAGTTCCTCAGCTGTCTCTGCCTCCGCATCGGACATGCGAATCCGACAGCAAGGGACATAGTGCATGATCCACAGAATTATGGTCTGGAACATGGTACGAATCAGTCAAAAGAGTCAGCGTCAAAAATCTAGACTTACCGTCATGACAAAGGAGTACACCATGCCAGCCACCGAATCCGCCAATTGATAGCCGAGTTGGATGTAGTGCTGGTCGACCCAGCCACCATTGATATTCGTGAAACCGTCGTATGCAGCGACTGATCGTTGCGCGAAAATGCCGGTCAGGATATTGCCAACAAGACCGCAGACAGCATGGGAGGCGAAGATATCCAGAGCGTCATCAATAGCGAACAGGAACTTGAACTGCGTCGCAAAGTTGCAGCAGGTGCCCGCCATGACGCCGAAGAGAACAGCCGCAGCTGCACAAAACAACAACAACATAAATCAGAGTTCCACTGAATATATGTTGAGACACTTACGAGCGCCGACGAAGCCGCTCGCTGGTGTGATGGCGACCAGACCGGCGATAGCGCCGCTGCAAAAGCCGACAGCAGACCACTTGTGCTCGATGCGATAGTCCCAGATCATCCATGTCAAACCGCCGACACTCGCCGCCAGGTTGGTCACAATGCAGGCTTGGGCGGCCCTCAGGTTAGCGCTGAGGGCACTTCCACCGTTGAAGCCGAACCAACCGAACCAGAGCATGACGGTCCCCAGAACAACGTAACTGGTGTTGTGAGGACGGTATGAAAGCTTTTCGGTGCCCCAGCCTTTGCGCTTGCCAAGGTAGACGCTAATGGCGAGGGCGGCCGCTCCCGAGGAGATGTGCACAGGTGTTCCACCCGCGAAATCGAGCACGCCCGTCTTCGCTGACCATCCATTGGGTGACCATGTCCAACATGCGATAGGATCGTAGACGAGGGTGGACCAAGCAAAGACGAAGATCGGTATAGGTCCGAGATGACCGCGCTCAGCGAACGCTCCAACTGCGATCATAGGAGTTATTGCAGCGAACATTAGTTGGTAGATGCAGTAGACGATCACAGGTATTCTCGTGCTTCCTATTGAGGGGGCATCTAATACTTCCATGAACGCGAAGTGTTCTAGGGGCGCGATTTAGTCGGACATAATTCTTGTTGAGAAATACGCACTGAGGTCGCCGATGAACAGGCCGCCGGTGGAACTGAATGCCAATGAAAAGCCCCAGAAGAACCACTAAGATCCCACTTAGACGCTGTCCCGATAATCCGTTTTATACGCACTTGGAACGAGACAGCAGCCAAAACCATGAGACCCATATACATTTGACTGAGCGCGTTTTTCCTCCTCAGAAGGCCAGAATAGAGGAAGCCGAGTCCAGGGATCATTATCCAGACGAGAGCGGTACTAGTCAACGTCCATGCAATGTCTCCGAGATTGAAGAGGGAACTGGTTCCATTGCTATCGGTGGCAATAATGTCGCCCGCTAGAATGTGCATGAGTGACGCGAAATCATAGAAGAAATAGAAGACGTACAGGCGGTGTACGTGATATTAAGCATACTAAATGAACGAAAGGAAGGAGCAAAGCCAACGAAATGAACAATACCCTATACAGGTTATAAACGATTCACCAAGCCCCCTTATGCGCGATCAATCGTTGAAGCGATGACAGGGCACAGACATCGATGAATGCATTGATGTTGGAGCGGGGGAAATACGATCAAGTCAACTGTCGAGCTGGGCGTCCACCAAATCACCGATTTCGTGCGGAGAGGCCTCCCATTTCGACAAGCCCCTCATGTCGGTCAGCCACAAAAAGCTAATCCGCTTGGCTGACTGCCAAGGGCGTATCTGGCTTCTTTAAATGCGCATCCACAACCTCCCACAAGTCGTCTGCATCGTCCGGAAGGTAACCCCAATCCACCGTCGGATCGTGGTTCTTCTCGTAACACAATAAGCCCTTCACATTCCTATAAAAGGCTCGTGGGCACACGAAAACAAATCGAGGGTCCTCGATGTGAATGTTTTCGACGAAATCGAGCATCCCGCCGAAATCTCGCGAGACCCCGACGACCTCGACGATGACCGCTCGCAGTGTTGGCGGTGCCGCATGGAGGATGGGCTCAATGAAGAGGTCGATACCCCAGCGGAAGAGAGTACAGCTGAAGTAGTCGTCGGGGCGTAATCGAAGGAGATGTGAGTAAGGTTGGGACATTGTTTAAATACTTCTGACCAAGTTGGAGGGAAATCGGCCAGGCTCAAATCCTCTGTAAAGAAGATGTTGAGATGTGTTATGCTGCTAGGTAGGATCACGACCTGGCTCTTTGTCAGGTTGGTGACCGAAAGCCGTAGCGGGCTGAGGATGCTCGCGTATGGCTTGAGAATGCGATTTCGGTTCCAAAATGCCAACGATATTACACCACGACATATCGGTAGGAGATACTCGATATGCGCACGGTAGACGTCATGGTTGATAGAAAGTGTTTTGACATTGCGTTCGAAGAAACCAGGATCATTCCGCCGAAACATTGCGCTCACAAAGAGCTGGCCCTTCCTGTAGCTATCGAGGACGACCGTGTGGTAAAGAAGAGGATCAATCCTATATTCAAAAACCTCAGAGCCTGTAACAATAGGACAGCCTAAAACCAACGGACCATTCTCGCAGAGTCTTGGAGACGAGGACAAAAGCTAAAGCACTCTTTCTGTCCATAACGACAGCAGTCTCTATCACTTGACGAGCAATATCGACAGGGAGATTGCACAGGGTACGGTCGGGTTCCATGATAGTAGAAGAGAAGAAACGAAAGACGCCTCTGTTGCAACAAATTCCGCGGTAACGGAGGAATAAGCGCGGTTCGCGAAATATCTGTTAGTCAGAAATCGAACGGGCAGTTGGAGCCCTATATCCTTGGCCTTGAGTACGCCTACAGAGATATAAGAAATAACACTTACGCGACGCGTGAAAGTGACGAGTTGTTCAACTTTGGTTGAAGGACGAATGGAGGAAATAAGGAAGAAACGTCCGGAGTGCCAGGGCCGCAAGCTGAGCGCTAAGTTGTGGCTATACGATAAGATAAGATCACTATGTAAACAACGTCAAAACAAGTCAAGGCGGCTCCTTTCATGACCACCACAATGGCAAGTGATATGACATCTCTCCTCTCAGACGACGTCCTGGAGCACATACTGCAGTGTTTGACCGACTTCCGCACTCTGCGGGCGGCTGTTCTTGTGTCTAAGCGTTTCTACGAAACATACAGCGAGCATCCCAGGACAATTACGCGCAGAGTAGCATGGAACGTGGCCGGTCCCGCTCTTCCCCAAGCTATTAGGCTTGTTCGACATCCAGTAGTAGCCGATGACGATGACGACAGCGACGACGACGACGACGAAGAGCGCTCCGTACCGTTTGACTTTCACGTTGATGCATCCGTCGAAACAACAGATGGCCCACCTCTTACGGTTCAAGAACAAGAACAACTCAGTGTCTTCGCTGAATGTGCCAGTAAACTCGAGGATATCTTCAGTTTCAGGTGGGCTTAATTGGAACATTTCGCGCTCTACACGCCGTAAATCACTGTTTGCAGGTACAAAGATCGCTCGTCCAAGCAAAGCAAACTGAACTCGCTGGAATCGTGGCGCTTCCGACGTGCCGTTTTCCGTTTGAATCTCTATTCCCGAATCTTCAATCTCTCGATGTATAGGCCGGCCAATCTAGAGTTTGACGACGACGAGCAGGTGGAAGCCAAACATCAAAAGGACTTGTCAGCCAAGAAAGCGTTCTTGGTTGACTTCTTAACCGAAGAATTAGTGGAGCTCTATGCAGTCAGCCACTTTCTTCTGGACCTTGCAGACTGGGCATCCTACTGTGGCACGGGATATGTGGACTGTATGTGTGCATTCCTAAAGGTCCCAGCCTCTCTTACCCACTGCTCTTCAGCATTGATGCAGTGCCGAGACATGACGCTAGCTGTTGGACCTCACAGGATATTGGAAGCTTATGAGACTGGTTCATTTACCCCGATACTAGACCAAGCAGATGAAGACATGGATGGAGATCTGATTAGTGATGCCGAGGAACGATTTCTGGAGGGATACCTTTCGGTGCCATTGACTTCGATTTGGGAACGACGAAAGGTCACACCGCCCAAGCTGCCGACCGAACTTGACAGCACAATTTGGTACTCCATTTTGGAAAATGTTCAAGAACATGACACCTGTGGGTTCCCAAGCTCACTTGGATCCTAATGTGTATTAAGATGGTTCAGGCACTCTGTGTAATCATGCGAAAGGAATCAACATATGGAATGAGTCGAGTAACTTGAACTTCCTTCCTTCTTCCAGCCATTTCATTGATTTCTATACCAGATTGGGACTATCTTCAAGGCCTTCCCGCATTCAACATAGTTAATCTGCACCGTCTACTCATGGGAAGGCTTCGGGACACCTACCATATAACGAACCGCCTGCACACCGAATGCAGCAAACTCGCCGTCCCGTCGACATCCCGCTTTCTCTCCCGGCTGATTGGTCAGATGTTCTCTTTGAAAACACCTGAGTACGATGCATGGCAGAACATCTTTGATCTGATCTGCACGGAGTGCTTGCAACAGTTCATGGCAAGCCATCTGCATCTCTGGCTTCTCGCGACGATGCGTGCAGCCGGGGATCCTGTGCAGGACGACTGTTGGTACGGGTACAGTTGTCGGACCCAGGTCCACAACTCCACGCATGCTACAAAGCTCAACGTGAGTGTCTTTCTTCGAACGTTTTCCCGAGGTGACACGCGATATCAATAGCATCTCTGCCCGCAAACGCGGTTCTAAATTCACAGGGGAGTGTGTTCTACTAATGCCGTTATGATACATTACAGTTCGTGTGTTCGTTAAGCTACATCATATCGTACATATCGGATATCCGAATAGTCCTTTCACGAGCGTTGGTCTATCCACTTCGAGCAGTAGGATAATAAGATAGTCCCTCTCTCAGTCACATAGCATATGCTCCATGTTCCACCTGAGCATACTCGGCATCCTCTGGAGTGGACGGTATCGAGCACTCAGACCCATTAGTGAGGTTTGCCCCCATGCCCGTCCCATCCGCCGTCCAGACGTCCGTCGTCAGTCGCGCGGGGACCACCTGCCTTAGCGGCGCAAACGGGGACTTTGCCGGGTCCGCGGGCGAGAACGTGAACAATATACAATCTTTGACGCTCAGCCCGCCCGCCTTGAACGCCGCGACCTTCACCGAATTCTGTATCCTTATCGTCCCACTGAACGCGACCCATGTGGGCCCGTCGCCCTATAATATGGCGTAGCATGAGCTCCAGGTTGAGATTACAACCATAAAGACCTCACCGCGTGCGCAAAGGTAGCTTCCCCGATGTTATCCACCCTCCATATGTCCGTTTTCGTGGACGAGATCATAGCGTGTCTGACATCGACAGTCGCCTGCCGCATCAGCTGTATCCGAGTCGCACGCTTGCCGATCAGGTTGGCTGTGGGACCATACGGTAAGAAGGCGGCGAGAGAATATGCGGAGGATTCTAATGTTAGATGGAACGGGATGGGCTGGGCCATGCAGAATATGCGGGAGGCGGGGATGTAGAGCTTGGTCTTGATGTCGGCGGTGTTGGACTGTCGAGAGGCGATTTGGGATTCGTAGAGCTTCCAGTCGGGCTCTAGTATGAAGCCTAGGCGGTTAGTTCGAAGAGGAGAGGGTAAAGGAACAGCCGGGCGAGTGCGGGGATGATAGACAAAGGGCGTTGACAGTATGCTGAACACCGCGTGCACGGTGAACAACCATTACAAGAGAAGAAACTCAGAGACCCACATGTTCCCTATGCTCTTTCCAAAAAGACTGCCCTTCACGAGGGGAACTGGATTGGGCTTTACCAGCGTTGCGGTAACGTTGTACTGGTCTAGATGTGAGTAATACTGTCGACAAATCGAATGGGAACTTATATCTCACGTCTATTGCCGCAGTGAAACCAGGAAGGCCGTCCAATTTCACGTCGTATGTAGGCGGTAGAGACTATTAACAACCAGTCAGTACACGGACGATTCAGGAATAAAAATAGTTACGTATGTGTTATTTGCGTGAACAAACGTAGCCGGAAGACTGCAGCGAAAGTCCATCGCCATCGGACACGTCGCATTACTTGGATCCTTAATCCACAGAATGACAGTCTCAGAACATAGCTTCGCGGTGACCATACCACCCGCTGCCAGTTCATGCAGCCGAAGACGTCCATCTACCTAGTCATTCGAATCGTTGTAAGACCCTTCTCCGATTGAAAGATTAGGGCGCGCCCTACCTTGACTTCCACGCTCGTTATGCCGTCAGGCTTCGTGACCTCGATGCTTCCCTCCACAGAGCTAGCAGACCCATACACGGGGAGGTCTATATTATCTTCCTGCGCGTTCAGGCGCAGGCGCGCGCCGCGACTTTTAGATTCCTTTACAAACTGACCCGAGGGCCGGGGCCGGAGCCCTTGTCCCAGCGCGATGCGCTGCTCGTGGCGCTGGGGCTCGACGGTATACGACGGGCTGCGCAAGAAATCAGGATAGGACGGGGGACTGAGAGTAGTCGACATGGCCATGGGATGGGATGGGAGCGTGGAGACAGGTGTTAGTCTTAATAGGCCGGCCCATCCACATTAGTCTCCGTTACGTCCACATGCAAACCTTCTCCGGCTTCCGCATTCAGTTTCCGGCAATTAAGGTAGCCTCATGAGGCTTTTGGAGGAACATCATCTGTGTGGTGACGGTGTAAGACGTGGGGAGTACCATGGCAGTAATGCACCACACATAGTTGGTGGTGGTCGAATGAGAAGGGCGAGTAAGATCGCGTGTTTTCTGATCGGGAATATCTCAGGATCTCACAGGAGCCTGCGGAAGAACAGCTTTGATGATATTTCTTCACACCGCGCACGAGAATAGGTATTGACAACAATCAGCGAAATCGTGGCGCCATTAAATTCCGTTCATGGATTCAACACGAAGTGTTACATAAAGGGAAGAGGTGAACGATCGAGATGAAAGATGCAGAGCTCACAGAACTAGACTAGAGATGTCCCAATGAAAGCACAACTATACTTCCTTAATGTGTACTATTTACCTATGATTGATGTTCGAGGAGGTGCTGAGACCACACGCAGGGTCCGCGAGCAAAAGCTTGCCAATGTAGATCGCTATCAGTGCTCCCCGAGAAGCTTTTCATTTCGCAAGCCCTTCAGCACAACTAAGGTACCGTTTTAGCTTTCAGCCGAGTCAGACAGCACAGATATGGGAAGCACCTATCGATAAACGGTAACGCAAGAGCTATGCTAGTCGTGTCGCATGGTTTCCGTGCGCACAAGATGGTGGTGATGCCAAAGAGGGCTTTGTGCCCGGTCGTAGGGTGTGGCGTATAAAGGTCATGCACGTCCATGATTAAGGACACCTATGCCTTCTTCGTCTTCATCCCAAAGGTCGGTACGCTTTGACACTGAGGGGAACGACGAGTACAGTGTGAAGCACCACTCTGGTGCGGCACCGACGGGAGGTGTGGCGCCAGCGCCAGCGCCTGTACGTTTCCGCCCGCCCGCGCCGTTCCATGTGACCATGACACCCTCGCCGCCCTCACCTATCTCGCCGGCTGCGTTCTTTACACACATACAGAGTGTTCCTCCTCGTATGACGCGGCCTGTCTTGACCCCGACCGTAGCGAATATTCCATCATTCCCGCCTCATAACTATATCCCAAATCCGAGGGCAACACCAGCGAGCGCGTCGACGTCACGTACATATTACGTCTCGACACAAGGAGGGAATGCAACCCTTCCCCCTCCAACTCCTCGTCTCTCACCTACTGAGTTACCGCCCGAGGAAGACGTCCCAGTGTGCCCGCTTCCCTCCGCATCACCAGGACTTTCCGGCATATGGGTCGATTTGGCAGGGGATGACCGTGACTTTGACGAACTCGACGTCAAGAAGCCAGCTACCACACCTCCCTGTTCCTCTATGACTCTGTGGTCAGAGTATTTTGCTTGGGATATCGCAGTCCACGGATCTCCAGTATCCATCGGAGACGTCGTCACGGCCATTCGAGAGTCCCTTAGCATGGGGGTGACGGAAGCGGAATTTGAGGTGTTGTGTCCTGGCCAAGAGATGAAGGATGTGCTATGTAGGAGGTATTTCTTAAGAAAGACTATTTTTGTGGGGTTGGAGGCGACGAAGGAGCCGGGCGTGTGGATCTTTCGTGTTGAAGAGCCATAGTTTACTTTTGACATTGCGCCACAATTTGGGTCTAAGATAAACAGTCAATCGTACGGCTTCGAAGAGAACCTTAAGGACAAGGAATAAACACACTTGTAATTCCAAGCTTCTAAATCTAATGATGACAACGCCTCAAACGCCATAAACCCTCCGCGCATTCTCTCTACCCAACTTCATCACACGTTCCGCATCCCATTCATCTCCCCACAGGTTCGCAACAAACTGCGCCGTCCACGGAATCATCGCACTATGGCAGAGCGGCAGGCGGCCCTTCATCCCCTGCAACGAACCGTACAAATTATTGGGCACCATATACGGCGCGTCCGTCTCTAGTAGTATCCGTGGCCGGGACTCCCCCTTCATGCCCCTCACCAGCTCCGCCGTATTCAGGTTAGACGCATACGTAATCACGCCCGTCACACCAATGTGCAGATTCGGGAACCAGTCTAGGAGGCGCTGGGCAAAGGCCGGGGCGTCGGTGAAGCAGTGGATGTGGATGCGCCAGTCGCGCGGGACGAGGTCTTTGAGGATGGCTTCGGTGTCCGAGTCGGCTTCGCGGGTGTGGATGGTCAGAGGCTTGTTGAGCGAGATGGCGAGCAGGAGCTGCTGACGGAATACGTCTACTTGGATAGAGCGGGGAGAGTTGTCGTAGTGGAAGTCGAGGCCGATTTCACCTAACCCGACGTTGAGAGGGTGGGCGAGGGCTTCGCGGATATTTTTTTCTACTGCGGGAGTATAATCTTTAGCGTTGTGTCTGTTCAGGTATCTTAGCCTAGATGAAATGGGATGTTGATGATCAACACGTACGGATGGACACCGATGACAAAGTTGTACTTGATGCCGTCGTATTTGGTATCCGCGATTTCTCGCCATTGGGATATGACCGGCGCTTCACACCAGACGTCTACGATGGAGTGGATGTTACGTCCTGCGTAGACATCCCGGACAAAGTCTGCAATCGAATTGAAAGCGCCCTCCGGGTAATTCTGCCTGTACGACTGGAACGTCGACAGCAGATGCGTGTGGGTATCTACAATCTCCAATCCTGGGCCGTACCAGGTGGTAGTTGGGGTCTCCTGAGAGCCAGAGGGATGGGGTAGCAGAAGGAAGGACTCTGAGGGAAGAGATTTTTTGGATTTCTTGCCCATTGGTTTACGAGTGTGAGAGGTAGCGAAGGTGCGAGTGAAGGGTCGAATAAGGCTGCGAGTTTGGCAGCGAGTAATCAGCATCAACTTGCTCTATAAGTACTTAGTAAAGATGGGAAAAGAGTCAAAATGACTTTTTGATCGTGATTGACTCGGGTCCGTTTTAGACACGCCGCGTTTGCCCCATTTGGGAGGCGCTTGTTGACCGCCACCGTTGACGATTTTTCATCACCGACACGGGCATTGTATCTGGGTAGACTTGGTGGTCGATGAATTCTGACTGTACATAATAGCTAGTGGAGTGCAATACTTGCTAAGAGCGATCAGGATTCGTAGGTGAGTATACTCTTCTCTCTCATTGACATCGACCAACAAACAATGACTTTGGACCTTTGGACTCATTCATGCTTGACCACCAACACGACTTAGGCTTACTACCTCTGATTCTTTTATCTGTTCACACTGTTCCTTTGAGTAAACTCCCATCATCTGGTCGTGTTGCCTACTTTCTCGAAGTAAACCTCCCCCCACTCCATCATCCACTCTTCCATTCCAGAAACGCACCATCCTTCGACTCACACATACCCCGGACCCGATCTCTCACCCGCCCGACCTTTCGAATCCTCCAAAGAACACGACTCGACCACCTGACGAGTTCACCATGTGCAATCCGAAGTCACACACCCCCTCGGACCGCGTCTTGCTCTCTCTTAAAAGAGGTCTTGAGACGTCCCTTCTTTATGGCGCTCCTTCTTCTTGTCGTGACGGGCTCAGCCCTAGCCCTAGACAACGGCCTCTCCCGCACTCCAGCGATGGGGTGGAACTCGTACAACGCCTTTTCGTACGTGTTAAGTTCATCCCATGAGTGACGAGTACGAAATGCGTGTAGGTGCAATGCCGTAGAGCAAAACTACCGCGATGCCGCGCTCGCATTAGTTGATTTAGGCCTCAAAGATCTTGGTTATGACTATCTCGGCGTGTACGCAGTCATTTAAAACTCTTCCTTGTTGATTGAAATCTGACGACGTCTAGTGACTGTGGCTGGCAAGGCCGCAATCGCACAGCAGACGGTACGTTTACTTGGGACACCAGTATCATGCCCAATGGTGTACCCGCCTTGGGCGAGTTCGTCCACAGCCTTGGACTAAAATTTGGGCTCTAGTCGGATGCGTATGGGCCCTTTCTGACATTCAAGTCAATCCTGATGATTGTGGCTTAGTGGTTACTACGCTTGTGACTTTGTCGGCGGCACCGCACTCTACCTCGGATCCCTCAACTTCGAAGTGCAGGATGCAAAGACGTTCGCGCTGTGGGGCGCTGATTATCTGAAATACGACAATTGCTATTCGACTGCTCCGAATGAGTTTCTGAATTATTTTCCAAGTATTAGTGTTTGTTCGGTTTTTGCTGCCTTGAAGCCAGAGCTCATCGTTTCTAGATCAAGGTAAAAACGTACAATTCTTTCAACAAGGGATCTAATAGGTGTCGTAGGACCACTTTGTTACAATGCGCGACGCACTGGCCGACCTCGACCGCCCCATCTTATACTCTGCCTGCGAATGGGGAGTCCAGGTAACCGTTCCTTTTCCTCGTCCTCAACAACACGGGTTTCACGTTCTCATAGGACCCAGCCCGATGGCCGGGTGCGGAAGTAGCCAACTCGTGGCGCATCTCGTCAGTCCTCATCCTATTCCCTCAAGACCTCATTCTAACATCATGGTAACAGAAACGACATCGGCCCCTCATGGGTAAACGTATTCCGCATAATCAACCAGGTCGTGCCCATAACCCAATTCGCTGAACCGGGGGCGTGGAACGATTTGGATCTCTTAGAAGTCGGAAACTCGCCGTTTACGGAGGCGGAGCAGTTGACGCATGTACGTATACGTCGTCTCCAAGGGTAGGAGTTGCTGACGATGTGTAGTTTGCATTTTGGGCGGCGGTGAAAAGTCCGCTGCTGATTTCGACGGATTTGACAAAGGCCACGGAGGCGACGTTGGAAATTTTGAGGAATGAGAGGATCATTGGGTTGAATGTGTGTTTTCTTTTCCAGTGCGCAGTGTGGATGCTGATATGGAAGTAGCAAGATCCTCTGGGGAAGTCTATCGACTTTAAAAGACGTTATGCGAATGACAGCGATGTCTGGGCGGGTCCGTTGGCGGATGGGTCGACTGTTGCTCGTATGTGCTCTCTCTTTCTCCTCCAAGATGAACATACTGACCATGAAATGTTAGTTATCATCAATTGGAAAGACTCGGCTCGAGATCTAACATTTAATCTCGCAGACATCGGTCTATCCAGTGCCGACGCCGTCGACCTCGTAACTGGCAACTCCTTGGGACACCTCGACACTACGTGAGCCACACCCAACCTCGCTTGTTCCCTCAAGCTCAGTGAAATTCCGCAGGTACACCGCACGGGCTGCCGCCCACGGGAGCTTCGTCTTGAAACTAACAAACCAAATCGCCTCTTCCCCACCGTCATTCACATACTACGAAGCCGCCGCCGCCTCCAGCGTCCTCGAAGGCGGCGCCGTCCGGCGCACCATCAACTCCAGCACCACCGTCGTCGGGTCGCTCGGCGACGGCGCCAGTGTTACGCTCACTGGGATCTCCGTCGCCGAGGGCGGGAAGAAGCTCCTCGCTATCGAATACACGAATGGGGATTACACGTTTGGGAACGACGGGTGTCCGAATTGTAGGAACGCGTATGTGAGTGTCAATGACGGGGAGGATGTTTGGGCGCAGATGCCTATCGCTGCTCAGGTGCGTATACGTTTTATGTATATTGCGGCAGATGTTGATGGTGGTGTAGAATTGGGATGTGGTGTTTAAGGGATTTTTGCTCGAGGTGGAGGGCTTTAGGGTGGGCGGGAATAACACGGTTAGGGTAAGGAATGAGGATGCGGGTGCGCCGGAGATTTATAGGATAGGTGTTTCGGATTAGGGTGAGGCTGGTGTGTATTTATAAAGACTGATTCTGCTATAAACTCTGTACTCATTGGTGCGCCACGGGCCAATCTAATGCGCGATAAGGGACAAGGACTGTCGAATTCGTATCCCGGCGGGCGACGAGATAGACAACTTGCCGCCGAATGGTGACAACTTACTACTGATTCCTGGGCAATCACAAGGGGGACGAAGACAAACAGGGACAAATACCGCGACGCTGCTGACTACCACCACTACCGTTTTGCTATCCAGGTCCTTCAACTAGAAAGAGGAGTACAAAGTACCGACATAACCATGTGGATATTGACTCCCAAAAGAGAAGAAGGACTGCATTCTTTCTTTCCAGAGTAGAACAAGCCCCGGCTTGTACTTATTGTGTAGGTCCTAGCTTTGCTCCAAGTGTGTTATTGTTGCTAACATTGTCAGACTGGCCCTCGCAGGGAAATACACATCTTCTGACTAGTACCTTGGCTGCTTATTGTTCCTTCTCTGGCCGTCTGCTACGTCGACCATCGTATGGACCACCCTTATCACTACACCCCTCGTATTATTGTCCGGATGTGATGGTCTGAGCGTCCGAGCTGCGAGTATTTCAGGCGATGGAAGGATACGGTTTCTTACTACTTATCCCCAGCACTCCCAACTCTCATAGCTCGTACTACACAACCAGTCCTCCAATTATCTTGACAATGTCCAACAATTCTGGTCGCGTAACCCGCTCCATGTTGGCCGCGCAGGAAGCATCGGGCACGGTTCCAGCTGGTACTATGGTTATCAGCCTTCCGTCTAGTAAAAAGGCGAGTGCCAGAAGCTCTGGTATGTTCTTGTCTCGGCTTCACATTGGTTTGGAAATTGACTGCTTTTCCAGGCAAGAAGGCTGCGGCCAGCCGGAGGCTTTCAATCAAGAGCGGATCTTCGAAGAGACACGTTGCCCGCATGGGAAGCAACAAGCGCAGCGGCAGGTCCGCTGCAAAAGGCAAAGGACGGGCTGAGCCTCAGGACGAAGAAGAGGAGAGTGACAATGGTTAGTCTAAATGTTTTCCCTCCAACTTGCATTAATGCTGAGATGTTCCTTATAGAATCAAACACTGGTAGGAAGCGCGCGCGCGACGACGATGAAGACGACGATGAGAAGGAGCGTCCGGCTAAGGCTGCGATGCGTCGTGGCAGCGATACGTCTTCTAGCGGTATGCGTCCTTCTGTGATGCTACGCAGAACTGTGACTGACTCTTACTTTCCAGACGACGGAGAACGCGACGAGGACATACGGCAGAGAAACTTTGAGCTCACCATCACAATCTCTTTCGACGGTTCAAGTGACATCAACGCTTCCATCAGTCTTAAGCGTCCCCGCGACGATGATGGCGACGAGGACGAGAAGGAACGGCCGACTAAGGCTATTAGTCGGCGTAGCAGCGAGGAGCCTTCCGATGGTAAGTGTCCCTCCGTATTAGTACGCGACAATGTGACTGATCGTCGTCTTTTGTAGCCTGTTTAAGTTCAGCTTCGGGGTCGTCAGAGTCCTCGCAGACTCCAAGCCCAGCATCCGGTTCCTCGCAGACTCTCAGTTCTTCTGGGTCTCCAGCTTCGTCGGGCTCTGCGCCTGCTCTCGGAACCGCAGGCCCTTCTACCCTTAACAATGTTACTGTACAGCCTCCTGCTGCCCCATCTGCTCCCGATGATGCACCATCCCCTGCTTCAGCGGCGACAGGAACTCCGGGCCGCGAACTTTCAGAACCGCCCACTCTCCCAAATACCCCCGCTTCGACGCACTTGGTGCCTACGCCCGCGCCTGTACTGCAAATGCCAGTGGTCGTTCCTCCGCCGCAGGTTCCAGTTGTTGCTCCAGCTCCCACTGTACCAGCTATACCAGCCCCGCTTAACCATGCCCGTGGTCCTTTGAGGAGGGAGAACGCGTTCTGGATTGCGCCCACGGGATCAGATCGTCGGCCGTAGATTTTTCTGTTGCTTGTTGTCTGTTTATTTTGTGTTTTAATGTGCACGATAATAGTAGGTGAAGTGTATAAAAGCTTGGGTGTAGTACTGTTTGTCTAATTGATGTGTTGATTTCTTGGTCCACTTGCATGAGCTCCTTTTTGGACCTGAACAGCTTCGTCACGCAAGATTAGGCACTGCAGATGTTAGAGGTGTATGAAACTGGCGCTTCTTCTGCGCTAGCTCTTGACAGCCAATTGTCATAGCCCTTGATTAGCTGTGCAAACGCGTTTGCGACTGTATTGTCATTGATCGCGTTCTGCTTCCGTTGCAGCGGCATTTCGTTGATTCATTCCTTACTACCACCACCACAGTCCTATTGTTTCTTTGACATCCTCTTTAAAGCTCCTAGATATGAGCTGCGCCACGCAGACCCAAGGGCGACTCTTGCGACAACCGCCTCCACAGTGGTATGGCCTCAAAGTAACTTTGTCGAACACGGAAACCTCCAGATCCTGGTCACTAACCACACCATGATCTTGGAATACCTCATCCTGCCCGCGTTGACTACCTTCCACCTATTTGCCACAGGCCTGTTGGAAGATCCCTGCTCTGTCGAAGCGGCAATCCCACTGTCAACTTAGCGCTCTCTCCGTCAACCACCGCGAGATATTTGACTCGTGCTTCCATTGGTATCGGGATCAGTGGCGAGTTTGTATCTCGATACGACACACAGCGACGCTCCTGTAAACTCCCGTCTTATAGAGGTGATGAAACGTACTTCCGAATCCGCTGGGCTGTTTCCCCGCCTGATGAGACTTGGGCTCAGCATGTATGTGTATGGAAACCATGATGATTTCACTGAACAATTGTTGGAGATGGTGAGATCACGAAGGTCCTGTCAAATTGGCGACACAATGGAATACTCCCCGTCTCCTCAATTTGGACCCTCCAGTTATTTGGTGACATCACAAAAGATGTTCCAAGTTAGCTATGCCGAGGTAGAACTAGCGAGATGTATTCCAACTTGAAGGTCAAGTGTATCACATCAATACAGTGTCCTGCGGGATTTGATTCTTTATAAATGCCGCGTTGGGTAGTAAACCGTGTGGAAGTCAAGTTGTCAATGTGAAGTCAAGCGGTCTCGGTTAGTTCGGCGTGAGAAATAACCCCAGCACTGTACAGCCACCAACGTTGTCTCCCTCCAACTTGAACGTTTGCGCCCACCATCACGCGTGTTCTCAAAGAGAGCGTAAATGGCTAACATAAATGGCCCATTCGAGCATGACCCGTTGTCTTCCGCAATAGGTCGCGTACCCGCTGAAATCTGGGCAGAAATCTTCGCCTTTACTCGCATGAGTCGGAGTACCCTCTACTACCCTCGACAGCCCCCATGGAACATATCATACGTTTGCTCCTTATGGAGAGAAACATCCGTCTCTCACTCGCAATTGTGGTCCTTCCAGCCTCTCTACCTCGACCACGAATGCTTGATGATGAAAGATCCTGTTTCACTGCTGAAACTGGCTTTAGCGCGCTCATCGCGCCCGCCCACGCTCCCACGGGACATCGGCTTTTTTTGTGGGGCTGTCTTTCCCCGCCGCCACCATGCTCCGCCCGTTGTGCGCGCGCTTCTGCAGGTGTTGATAGACGCTTCCACCTCTGTGGCGTGTCTTCGCATTGGGGTACATCCGTCATACGCAGATCTGCTCCCACAGTTTCGTGGAAGACTGCCATTACTTGAAGAACTTCATGTCAACTACGATGGGGACACGCCGAGTATCCGAGGTTTTGAAATCTGTCCTCGTCTCACCAGGTTGCAGCTCCGTGGAAAGGGTGCTTTCGAGACTGTTTCGCAATTTGCGTGGTCTCGGCTCACCCAATTCGTTGACGCACGCAGAACGCCGGAAAATGCTCCCCTCGATGGTGAATACTATGCAAACATCGTAGCCGCCGCACCAAATCTTCAGGTTTTAAAGACAAACTGCCTACCGTTGACCTCTCCGAGCGCTCGAATTCACCATGACACCCTCACAAGGATATCACTCTGTGATGTCTCTCTTCTCTCGTTCTTTTCATTCCCGTCGCTGGAGCGGTTGGACATCAGCCCACCTCCTTATGACATATCCACGATCGCCACTGACACGGAGGAAATCAGCAGTGACCTAGCCACCTTCGTAACGCAGTCGCACGGATGCCCCCATCTCACATTTCTCTCTCTGACTGATGTACTGCCTACCGCTACCTTTGAAGCTGTGCTGACAGCGTTACCCCAATTAGCAAAACTAGAATTGACGTTCTGCGAGTGGGACCAAGATACGCTGTCCATGACAGAGGAGTTTCTCTTGAACTTGACGGGATATGTAGAGACTGACGACGACGGCGAAGTGTCACATGCGTATGATTTGGTACCGGAGCTCGCATCGTTCAGCCTTGTGTTCAGGCCGTGTCCGGGGCGCCTGATGTCTGTGACATCGTCGGAAGAGCACTTCGCCTAATGCTAGAGGAACGTTATGGGTTCCATGGTCAAGGATCCGCTCTCAAATCTGTTCACCTCGGCGTCTCAGGTGAATTTGATGAAGTACTACTACCAACGGATTGGACATTCGGGTTGTAACTACTATCCTTGGTGCAGCCTTCGCGCACATTAGACATCTGAGAGCTGTAGGCATGTAGTATATCACGAAACCCACCTAGGTCCCGAAATCCCACCTATACCCTAGCTACCCTTCCACGAAACAATGTAAATTCTTTGTTATATGCGTTGCTTCACATCAACTCAGACTGGACCCACTGTCACCCACAAGCCACCCTAAGCTTGGATCATCAATAGCTTTATGTATACAAAGTGTCCATAAATACAGCACTATAAATACTACTACTGCCCTTCGACTTAAAGAGAGTCTAATATGATATGCAGGTATGCAAAAGATTACGGAGATAAATGAAATGTAAAGTGTGAAAAAGTTCGCCAGCGTCTACATACTCTACCTAAATCAATGATCATCTGCTTGCTACTGCCGTGCATCAAACGGATTATGATATCCCACATTCTGCTGAGACGTATAGGGCCCGGGCTGCGGATCATACAAATGCGCTTGTTGTGGTGGCGCATAAGGCTGTGGTGCGGGATCATAAAGCTGTTCAGTGGAATACCCCTGTGCGTTGTAGGCAGGCGACGGAGGCCCCGGGTGGTACTGCCCGGAAGGGACATACTGTGGCGGCATGCTGTACCGCGGCGGTGGTGGCGCGTTTCCACTTTGCATAATCGACATATCGACTGGAGGTTGCGGTGATGCCAGCGGGCGGTATATGGGTCCTGTGTTGTAGGTCTTGTTACCGCGCCTGCGGAGACGCCATGCGTACGCCATGAGAACGAGACCCAGCAATAGTAGACCGCCACATATGCCGTATAGAAGGGGCTTCTTGATGCTGCTGCCGCTGCCACTTGTGGGCAAGTTATTGAGCGTCTGGCCGCCAGTGCTGTCCTTGCCATTCAACCGTACACTGACGAAATCGGCATGGGCTAGAGATAAGATGAATGACAGAATAACTAGAGCGCTCAACTGCTGACCTTCCGCTGGATCGGTTATTGAGAGGAACTGGATGTAAGGAGCACCGCGGTTCTGGTCCTCGTCGATAAAATCTCCATAATTCAACAATGCGTAAACGTTGCGCACTAGGAAGTCCCGTCAATCAAAGCAGTGCAAAAGGTTGTCAAATAGCTCACTGAAAGACATGCCCAAGATCATATCGTACGTCGGTTGATCGCCAGTATCAAAGATGATCGGTTGAAACTAAAACACGCGTCAATTCTCTGTTAAGCGAGAAGTGCACACTGCATACCAATCCGACACAGCAATCTTGCCCTTTCGAATTCTTCAGGGAACTAATTCCCACTAAAGAAGGATCCCTATGAAAGCTATCAGAGTGGACAGATAGCAGAACACAGTTACAACATACAGTGTGGCGTCCATAGGATGGATGTGATATTCCTGCCCACTAAACTTGAACGTGATGTTCACCTCTTGATCACAGGGTACAATCCACGCGTTGCCCACACCATTTACATTCACAAATTCTGCACCACTAAACCGGCCGTAAATCGCGTCGGCTGCAGCCCTTAACAGACATATGAGCGTCAGATTCCTATCACGCGTATTATTAGGCTCACTTGGGCAATTGCGATAACGAGAACCCAGAATCAACCACAGCAGTAGCCTGGTAACCATTAGATGTCCCCTGGACCTCTGTATGAATGGCGATGGGATTCCCGTCAGGACCGAGCAGTCCGTTCTGGTCAAGGAGAATTTGGAAATGCTGATCGCCTGCCCTAGTGACTGATACAGTAGTCACCGCCAGCTTTGGTTCGTTCGTAATCGCGTCGTAGCCGTCGAGAATGTCGCCCACGGTAATGTTACCCGGGAAGCTGTCCGCACTGTCAGGATCTATACAGGGTGATTAACGCTCATGTTGAAGTTGGCGAGAGCGTGGGAACGTACCCTGAACGCGTCCGAGGGCGATGGAGATAAAGTTGGGGGTGGAGGTGTTTTGGAGGAATATGCGGTCCACGACGGCGAAACCGGCGTCTGACTGTAGTGTGTTGTAGATGTTGGAACCGGAATTGGGGCCTAAGCCTAGGATACCTTGCCCTTGTTTATTGTCGGCATCTGGTGGAACTTGCACTGCGTAGGCGGTTAGACATTGGAGACCGATACACGAGCCTGCACGTACTGAACGCCTGGTTTGATATCTCATAACCCGCGAACTTCATGTCTGCAATTTTAACAGGACCTGGTTCAACATTTGTGAGTGAGTGTAGTTGGGGTTGTTGGAGGAAAGGAGTCACCTTTGGCTGAACCAACGGCATAGGTGACGCCCGAAGTAGCGCCCGTGTCTTGGGCAGAAGGAACCGTGCCAGCCACCCAGAGGTCAGAACTGGGGGATAGTTATGTTGAGCGCCTCAAACATATGGAGGCGTACTCACCTTCCAGTATCAATAAGACAAGAAAAGTCCTGTCCACCGAGTGTTACGGTCGTGGAGTAGCTGATGTCTCCAGCATTCTTGAGAGTGGCAACACCGGTTATGGCGCGCCGCAAGGGGGCGCGTCTTCGACCCTCTACTTCGAGGCGGAGGCCTGAGGAGATTCCTGCAAGGGAGGATATGGCAAGTAGGAGGAGATGATGCATGGAAGAAGGAGAGGAGGAAGATGAGGAGATATAACGCCGTCTCGCCCAAATGAAAATAGCGGTGTGCGGTGTGTCATGGTCAAACACATTCCTATATCATATGGCCCTGAATGACATTCAGTATTGTGCGACCAACCTCCTGAAAGAGATTTGGTTCCGACACCAAAATGTTAATGTTACGGTTAGTCTTTTGCAGATCATGGAAGAGGATTCGCAAGCTGACTGCGGGCGGCTCAGGTTTTTGGATTGCCGGGGATGGCGGATTACCCAGCGCGTGCCATATGATGTGGCGGTGCAAAGTCGATCATTGTAGATCTGGATCTTCTGCCGACACACCAGAACAATTCAACAACTTGTACTGGAGCGACTTGATATCATCCAATCATTATTTTTTAATCCTGGGAGGGGTGGCGGTGAATTGATTTTCTATTCCTCACATCAAGTTATTTTATTCGCAGATTACTAACTCTTCAAGCTTCAAGCCTAAGCGTTAACATTGACGAATAAAACCAATAAACGACCTTGCCGCCGTTGTCTGGAGCGCTTGAAGCCGTTCGAGGCACCTGACAGGGGTCATTTGGTCAGGCCAAGCGCTCTCTCCCACCGACCACGACCATCATTTTCTCATTCCCTTCGTTCCCTGGCTGCTAAGGCACTGTCTTTCTCGGCGGTCATGATGCATTCGTTAATTCCACTCTCTTTACTTCTGTCCTTCATCGACTCCTGTGTGTACGGAGTTCATCTGCCAGTCCAGATTCGAACCTCCAATCAGCCCCGTACCCTCAGCACCTTCAGCCATCGAGCAGCAAACACCACCATCCCCGTAGGAAACTACGGAAATGCCCAGTATTTCGCCAATATCACGATTGGCGGCGAGCAGGTCGCTGTCCTGCTGGATACGGGCAGGTAAGCATGGGTCTATATCCGAATCGGACGACGGTGTAACAGTCGTAATGTAGCTCAGACCTTTGGGTTAATTTCCCGAGCACGGTGCCGCAGACGACAAACTCTGGCAAGTCGTTGACACTGTCGTATGCCATAGGATCTGCCGCTGGTGCGCGTTCTGTTTCGCTTTCGCTCGCTCATATAAACTCTCTCCAGGCAGTATCGTCTCTGCAAAAGTAGAGTTTTATGACTACACTATAGACTCGCAAGCGTTTCGTACGTCCACGTCATTCCATAAACGCCTCCCCCGACACTTACCCTCTGTAGTATTGGTCACCGACACGAGCAGCTTCTCGACTGACATCCATACGCAAGGCTACGATGGCTTACTTGGTCTCGGACCGAACGAGGGCAGTCGAATTCTTGACGAAATCGACAAAGACTCCGCCAACAGCCTCCTCACCAACATCTTCTCCCAAACCTCCCAAACGGACAATTTTATCACCTTCCTTCTCGACCGAAAAGCGGACCCCTCCGAGGACTTTAGCGCCCAACTCACTCTTTCTGAATACGTCAAGGGCTACGAAAAGGTCGCGGACATGCCCAAGATCGACGTGGAGACTGTCCACAGGCTGTTACAGTCCGAGCAGCATTGGCAGGGCCTCACAGACAAGGACAACGGTGTCATCGGCCCCGACGGCCAGGTCATTTTGATTGATTCCATCGTTCCAAAGGCACCCGACGGCCAACTTGTTGCCGTCTTTGATTCTGGTTTCACCTTCACACAAGTCCCGCGCGACTTGGCTGACGCGATATACGGTCGCGTTCAAGGGGCCGTCTACGATTCAAAAAAGGAGTGGTGGACTGTTCCCTGTGGCCAGCTATTGAACATCACCTTCAACTTTGGCGGCCAGTCGTACCCCGTTCATCCCATGGACACTGTCGATGACAACTTTAACATCAAGAATGACAATGGCACGAGGGTGTGTATAGGTTCGTTCCAGCCCATCACTAGCGCGTTCAGTCTGCTTGGAAACTACGACATGATCATGGGAATGAATTTCTGTACGTTGATGCCTCAATTTCTCTGATCAAATACTCACATTGTTCGCAGTACGAAATGTGTACACCAAACTTGACTTTGGCAGTTGGTCCGGCAGCAACTCCAGCGCCAGCGACCCGTACATCCAGCTCCTCTCTATAACAGACGTCACCCAAGCGCACAGCGACTTTGTCACCGTCCGCCTCGGCGGCACGGACACCACTGGAGACGCCAAGTGGCAGCTCCTCCCCTCCTCGGAGATGCAGCACTCGCCCGTGTCGGAAGAGGAGAAAAAGAAGAAGTACCAGGAGATGGTCCTGAGCCGATGGCCGTACATCCTCACCGGCTGCCTCGCCGCCGTTATCATCATCGTGGGCATCGTCTGCTGGCGCTGCTGCTGCCGGCGGAACAAGGACGGCTCCAAAGGTGCTTTATGCTGCCACAAGCGAGCGAAGGCTACGGTTCCGAAGTTTACGCCGAGCAAGGGGTCGGAGACGTCCTACCTGCCGCTTCAAGATCAGCACTCGATGCACAATGCGAGCACCGCCTCGTTGCCTTATGATCAGAATGCTTCGTATGGTGGCGGGTACAACCACAATTCGGGGTATTCTGACTACAGCCCCAATCCTGCATATGACCACCACCCCAACGAGTATGGTGGCGGTGGGCAAACTGGGTATAAGGCGTATTAGCCGATGAATCCGCTATCTCTTGTATATATACGTATCATTTGCTATCGTTGCTTTGAGAGAGCATCCGCGGACCGCAGCGCGCGTCTGCGGTGAGCGGTGGACGATGTATCGGTGTTTCGAGTTACTTCCTGACAGCAGCTGGACAGTAGTAGTACCTACACGCTTTCCTCCTCCTTCGCCTCCCATGTACTGAATCATCTGCCTGGACACGGACGTCTTCCAGAAATACTGTATCTCAGTTAATCCAACATATACCACCAATACTATATTGTTGAGATAGAAGAAGAAGACTGGCATCCCAATGATTAATCGCTGAGTCCCGCACCACGTGTGTCCGGTCACACATTGCAGGGCACCACTGCCATCAACATTTTGAGCGCCACATGCGAATCTTCCGTCTCAGGACAGTGGTGGGTTTTGGACACTGGCCCTGCCATGGAAACCAGCATCCGTCTACAGACAGCCACGTCGACCAACTCCGACAAGCCAACCGAGTAGCATTTCAAGAGTGTAAGACCAAAACCAGTAGTTAGGATATGAATCGCGAACAGCGTGCTCCGAACGCACACGCCCGGCATAACGGGTCGCGGCATTCAGGTTGGACCTCAACCCGCCTGTATTGGCAGAGGCCTATCACTGTAATAGACTGGAATTAAATGCCTGAGGACGCATAGAGACCCGAAAGACGCCCGAAACCTCCCGCAACGACATCCTCGCAAAGCGCAGCCAGAAATCCATCACCAAATACCGACTCTGTTCCATGAACTCATCAGGAAGGCCCGTCGTCGAGGTCCAGACACGCAAAAACCTATGCCCTCGCTGCTCGAGCAGGCGACGTCCAGACAGACAAATCCACTGAGAACTATGCCCTCGCGACTTGAGCAGTCGAGGTCCAGACAAGACAAATCCACTGAGAATGATGACGGTGTCTGATGCAGCAAAACAAAACAATTTAGATTTTGGCCGTTACAGGAGAATCAGCAACTTTGATTACAACTTTTCCGACGTGGGCTTGAGATTGGAGGTATGCATAGGCTTTGACTGCCTGGTCGAAGGGGAAGACTTTGTCAATAACGGGACGCGTCAATTCAGGGTTGGCTTCCAGCATTCTGTTCATGTCGTTGAATCTGTCATATCCCAAGTCAGTCGTGAAGGCTAAGGACCCGCAGAAGGTCGAAGGACGTACTGGGCTACAGAGCCAACCATGATACCTCGCAGCATGGAGGATTTGAACACCGATCGACTGACAATGCTTGCTAGTGGTGTTTGGGTCTAGGGAAATACCATTTTGAGTATGAATGATATGATATGATAGGTCAGAGAAGCGCACCTGAGCTAAGAATCCGATGAGATGGATAGAGCCTCCGTAGCGGACGGCTTTCATCGACTTTTCAAGAGTCCCTGGGCCTCCGACCTGTAGGAGCATACAAATGAATCCAACGAGTAAGGGCTGATATACTTACTTCGAGGATGTGATCAACACCCCGGCCGTTCGTCAGATCCATAACCTCCACATCCCACTCGGGCGTCTCCCTATAATTGATTAAATGCTTCGCACCGAGTTTCCTAGCGATTTCGAGTTTGGCGTTGGAGGAAGAGGTAGCGATGACGGTTGCCCCGGCCGCGACGGCTAATTGTAATCCGAAGCTAGATCCCGTCAGCTCGAAGAAAGAGGGTTATAGAGGAAATGTACATAGAGACGCCCCCCGTGCCTAAGACGAGGATGGTGTCCCCGGCTTTGATTTTGACTGGGCCGTTGAGGGCGTTATAGGCGGTTAGGGCGGCGCATCTAGAGTCCGGGCTGTGGTGAGAAGAGAGTCACGTCGCGATTGGAAAGAGAACTCACGGGAGAGTGGATCCTTCTTCATAAGACAGGTGGTCCGGAATCGCCACGAGTGACTGGGATGCAATGTTAACTATAAACCATCGATGCGCAGATAGACCTACATGAGCAGGGAACGTCCTATATTGCGTCAGCACGCCATGCACGAAGCCCCCCAGCGCCGTGAGCCCAATCGCAGGCGTGACATCTCCATATACATGATCCAGCGCAAAGTTGGCACAGACGCGCGCGCCGACTTGCCATCCGGAAACGGAGTCGCCGACAGCTATGATTTCCCCGGCCATGTCTGAGCAGGGGACGAGCTCGTCTGGAGAGCTAGTCCGAAGGTCATTGTTAGCGTTATAAGAGGAGTGTTGACATACGTACGCGATTTTGCCCCCGTACGATTGACTCGCGAGCATCAGGTCGCGAAACTTGGAGTGGGGTGAGTTGGGCGTGGTGAGTAATTGATGATAAAGCGAACTTGAAGAGACACGGCGTGTGTTTTGACTAGAACTTCAGTTGGTTTGACGGGCGGGATGGGGACATCTCGTTGTCTCAAGTCTTCGAAAGAGCCACGCTGCGTTACCCGTAAGCATGAATCTCTAACTCAAGTAGTAAGTAGTGAGTACCTTGGGAAAGTACCATTGGCGGCTAGTGGTCGGCAGAGACATGGAAGTAGTCGTATTCAAGATGGATGGGGAGGTGCGAAAGAGACGCACCGTCGTTATACGCATGAACAAAGTCAGTTACAAATCGATATTGACATCACTTCGTGGGGATCTTGGCAATGGGAGAACCGGATAAAGGTGCCCGTGGGCCGGTAGCTCGATGAGATGTGTTTGGTCCTGTTTTGGCCTCAAATCCTGCCTTGTTACTAAACTTCCAACTTGACGCGTTTTCCGCTCCTCGTCCACGCCACACACACCTTTTACTACTGGTTTTTGAATGCTCAGCTAGAAATTGGCTAGAAATGTCAGCACTCTGGTAGAACTTATCCTTCTCCACTCTATGAAGCGTTTTGATTCGTCTTCATTCGTTTCGGCACGAACAGTAAATGGGAGTCCTTCCTTCCTTCTTAAGTGCGGCACCCAAAACCCTCGAAACTTCGACCTCGAAATGACCGATTTGCCGAGCGTCCCCGCCACATTCTGCCAGTGATTGGTGATGATTGGCTGCGCCCTGAATGATACAATTCATTCTTGCATTCATGCCACGACGCGAGTCCGTGTTGGACTCTCTGCCGACCTCTCCATCATCTACAACATACCTCGCACATCTTTAACTATTGATTTCCGGCTGGAAATTTGAGCTGAACTCATCCTTTCCTTGGGCAATGCACTGCTGACGCCCCATCACACTGATCCTCAGGCTGCGTCAGACAACTATACATTAACCTGATATCTATCGTGTTGCTCTCAGACCAACTTTCAAATGACTACCGGGATACAAGCGTATCTATCTCAGTTCATACGCTGAACCTACTCTATTCTTGTTACTTGTGTCCGTGCTTTTCCGTGGGTGACTCAGGTCCACAGAGAGTTGACGCACTTCGATGTTCTGTGTACTGTGAACCAATCAATTTGGCAGACCTCCGAAAGGGTACTGATGTGTTATGATGTCGCGCTCCAGCGCACTCTTCTCTCTGAGTCAGGGATCATGGATGGTAGGAATGCTGTCGTCGCCGTGCCGCCGACGCACATGCGAGACGGTTGTTGTCATGGACATTCAGTACATCGTTACTCTCGAACTGATCAACACCAAACGACACTGGCTGTTATAATAGGGCGGACGGATGGACGTCGTTCCCACAGGTATCACACTCCCACCATGTCCTCAGCCATCGAGGAACCGGGTTATACTACAGCCCTCGTTCAACAGTCCTTCTCGAGTGTGCTGCATTCTTTCATTCTGTATGCATTCTGCCATTCTGTATACACCTGTGTCTTCTTCGTGACCTTGTACTACATATGTAAGTAACTGATCCTTCATCAGCCCCTTCAATCACATTGGTGACCTTTACCAGTTCAAGGTCCTCGTACACGAATTATTGCCGCATGTTTTGTTACGTTCCTATGGACCACTCAGACTATCTTCTTGATGCTGAACTGGCAGACGTTCTACGGTCTCTTCATCGTACACGGAACAACACTAGACTCAAAATTCGACTATTATTTTCTGCAGGGCGATCCTGTCATAAGGATCGTGATATACGACTTGTTGCAAGGCCTGAATATCTTCCTGGCTGACTTGATTCTGGTGCGTTCAAGGCATCTGACTGTACTTTCTCTGGTTCACTCAAAGCATTGATTAGATTTGGCGCTGCTGGGTCCTGTATGGGAGTAGCTGGAGGATTGCAAGTGTTCTCGCCGGATGTTTGATCATTGAGATAGGCAAGTCTTGCATCTACTTCCAATGGCATTCTTCATGTCCTGCACAGTCAGTGCCTGCGCACTTGTTGTCTTCGATTGCACAAATCAGTTATTCGGCTCGCAAAAAACTGCCTGGATCTTCATTTATTACTCAATAACCGTGGTCACCAACTGTCTGTGTACATTCCTCATTCTCTATCGCATCGTGCGGATAAGCGGCGTGCTGGCGAGCCTCAGGACATATCGTGGGATCATCGAGATGCTGATTGAATCCGCTTTCGTGTATTCCGTGACTTACATCGTTTACCTTGTCGTATTCGGATGCAAGGGCAGTTCGCCATTTCCCGCAGGCTACGAGCTGTACCCAGCAGTTCTATCAAATAGCATCACGGTGAGTGTACCTGCCTCCATAGTCTTCAGAGTCGCTCACGGTCAATTCATAGGGCATCGCGCCTACTCTCATCGTAGCCCGTGTCATGGCTGGCAAGACGCGTCCGAATGACTCGTGGACACGGCCTTCGCTCTCAGAGTCTTTGCACTTCGCCAGCGCACCTCACACGCGCACTGGACTGAGTGAAACTGGTGTAGACGTGGAGGAAGGCGAAGTTACGCCCGACCACGATCTGGAGCCAGACAGAATTAACACTCAAGGCGAGGAGCAGCCCTAAACCCTTGAAAATCCGACATCTCTTCCGTCGCGGACGTTTAGGCAAACACAGATGCCCCCTTTTATGATTATATAGTTTTAGTTCATCATTTCGTTAATGAGTTTGTTTACTTATTCTGTTCTGAGCTTCGCGACAAAGCCGGCGGATTTCCACTACATACGTCGAAATATTAGCAGAGACGCTTAACAGCGTCCGATACCCAACGCGGAATTTACCAAGAATCAAAGAACGTCATCCCGTATATTGATGTGATACACTTGACCTTCAAGTTGGAGTACATCTCGCTAGTAAGTACAGGCCGTTACATCAAAGCAACGCCAACAGTCCATCATCGATCTCCTTATTCTTTGCCGCCTCCCGCTCCTTCTCCCGGACAGCCTCAGTCTCCCGCGTAAGCACGTAGGTAGGTCTCGTATGTGCTTTGTACTCCAGCCGCCGTTTCACGTAGAAACACATATACGCGTTGGATTGCAAACAATCGCCCAGTGAAGAAATCGTCACTCTGTCGAATGGGTTAGGTGACAGGCGCGAGCGACGAAACTTTGAACCCACTTGTCGTCGTCGAAGCGATACCACTACAAGCGGAATCAGTTTGGGTTATTAGTATTTTTGTGAAGTAGACTAACCTGTTCTCCAGATCGTGCATAATTCGTGTAATGGCCGTTGGTCATGTTGCCGTCGTGATTGATGACAGCGAAGAGGTCGTACTCGTACATAATCTTAGGCCCAATTTTCCTACAACCGTCATAAGAATAGAACGCAACGTGATAATTCAACATACACATTCTCTTTGTCGCCCTCTTTCATCACAAGTGAAGTATATGGAGCCATATTAAGCGTTTCTGGGAAGCGCACGGGGGTGTCCAATTTGCGTGCCTTCTCTGACGTCTTCTCGAAGCGCTGAACAAGTATGAGCAGGGACGAAACGCCTTTCGAAGAGAGCTTACCTTCAGTTGAAAACTGAGAACTGGAGGTAGTTTATGAAAGCTTATCCGCTTGCTAGCTTCCTATAGGAGACAAACATCAGCAAGCAAAGCGAAGGAAGAAGCAGTGACGAACAGCACGTCCCGATTTCCCGCATTTGTTACAGCTGTAGTCCTTCGAGCCTAATTTTTCCCATTGGGTGTATCTTCACCGCATGGGTTAGCGGAGAAGACTACGTCTTGACCGAGAAATTCGAACCTTTTTAGACACCCCGTCAAAGTCGTCTCATCCTTCAGCTCCAGACTGATATCAAGCATGAGATCATGGGCGGTGCTAACGCTTCCGCATCGTTCGCACTTGACATCGCTCTGACTGGAACCACAAAACGTTGAATGTGTTATGCAGTTGCATGAGATGTTCGTTGACCCTTTCGAAGTGGTGTGTATGAGATTGATCACGGACAGGAACAATTCATGAGCATCGTTCTGCGCATATCCAGCTAAATCTGGGGCTTTGCGCCAGGTCGTGGAAAGAAACGTCACGGGGCCATGAGGATCTCGTTCGTCAGAGTAGATCTAGGTGTTCTATGAGCATCTGGAATTCAAATGGAAGGCGTTGGAGTACTTCGCTGAAGAGCTTGTCCATTTCGCAACAGCAGCAATCTTCAGTTTTACAGAGATGTCGGTTATGTTTATCCGCAAGAAAGTAGTTGCGTATGAGAGGATTATGGGCTAGACACTGCAGCACCACGTTAAGGAAACACGTCTGCCCTAGGTTAAGCAGACCGCGTCGGGCTAAGGCTGTTGGTAAATACGGGTGCACCTCGTTTTGTATTGATTTACCTTGACAAGGAAGAGGTGTTGCAGCTTGAAACGCAGCTTGTTCCTCTTCGGAAGGTGACCAGGATGTAAACGGCCCCCGCGGCTTCTTATAGGCTGACGGAGAGAATCAGAAGAGCTATATAAGGCAAGCAACCCTGTTACCAGCAAAGGGTGTCTCTCGTTCCTCGACTGCGCTAGTCGCAGCGATGAAAACTTCGTCAAGCTTGGGATGATAGACGATATCATCGCACTGGTCGCAATGCACTTGACCGGATTTTACATCGACACCTAGAGGTCATGAAGGACTTCATCACCAATCAAAGAAGTCGCGTACAGAAGTCATGTTTCGTATCCGTGAGGTGATCAAGAATATGATTCGACCAACATCCCGTAAAGCCGCAGGTAAGACAGACGGAAGGACGCGTGGGAAGCGCGCGACATCCTGCTGCACCGCATGTGGGCAGAGATACCTACGATACTACGGTCAAAAAAATACACACATCTTGACCAAACAGAAAACCAACTTTTCTCCGTTTCGGATTGAGGCGAGCGATCCCGTAAAGGTGTACACCAGCGGCGACTACCTTTCTATACCTTTTCATCTGAACGCCATCTGCGAGCAAGTCGTTCACATGCGGGCATGGGAACTGCCTCGGTGCTCCCTGGTCGTCAGCCATTTGTAGTACGTCGGTTCTAGAGGTTTACACGTTCACGTGTTACAGTACGGAAGCAAATAGATGGGGGTCGCAGTCAAGAGATTGGTGGAGATCAAGTTCTGTCTAGCTCAAAGTAGATAGATGCAAGGAGAGCACCTGGGGGGAGGAGAAGAACAAGGTGATGAAGCGGCGCGTCGGTAGTGGCAAGAAGGTGAAGAGTGTTTGGTCATGTTTGGGCGTTACGCCATGCATTGTTTCTTCTTGCCGCTTCGGTTCAACTGTCGCTGTTGAACTAATTGCGGCAGTCTTCATTGCGTTTCTCATCCGTTATGATCTTTGCATCGGGCCCGCGCGTCCCTGTGGGTCCAGTTAGATGACCGCATGTGCGGTCCGTCAGACAGGGATCCTGTCCCGGACTGACCGGCAATAGCTTTATTTAATACTAAATAAAAGAATGGTATGATGGAATCTATGCATCAATCGTGTAGTGTTCATCGTCTGTCCTGTGCGTGTCAACTTGACGTCGCCGTGTTCTCCGGCTTAAAGCGACCTAGAAAATGCCAACGGTACTTACTCGCAGTACACTCATAGCTTGATTATGGAGGTGAGCTGGCTTACACACGTGGAGACTGGCATCGACAACGTGGCAAACCGCAGTACAAGCTAGAGGAAGGACGGAAAGGCATCAAGTTTACTTCGGTGGTTTTTTGCTTTTGTCTTGCAGCATTTGCGAGGAATGACCATGCTAGTCAACTAAGAACAGATTCCTTGCGGGTATACGAGGTAGTATATGTCTCTGTGACCGGGCGTCGTCCTGTACTGAGTCGTGTAGCACAATCTAACGGCGCTTAGGTGTACATAAATGCTGTTTTTCTCGCATCAACCACGCATTATCGAGGCGCGGATGATACAGCACTCACATTAAGCTTCTTCGCATGCTCATGATTATGCGCCTGCGTCCGACACTCATACCATACCAACAATCCTTATCAATCCCTTGTTCACCCGCCGCCCGCAAACTCGTCAGCAGCCAAATATGCAAATGTTCAGAAATCAACTCTTTCAGACACTCCGTACACAGCAAATCGTCTACACTCGTCCACTTCGTCGTATACTCAGGCGTTCGTAGAGCAAATGAGTCGTCTAGGATTTTTGCCAAGAAAAACCCGCCGCTCTGGAGGGGTATTTTATCACATCGAGCGAGGAGTTGTTCTTTAACGTGATGGTTTGTCCCGAGGTTGCCAATGAAGAGTTCTGTTATTGTGGTAGAGCTGAAAGGCACGTCTGTGAGGCCTTGGAGATACGTCCAATCTGAGGGCATTGCGTTCAAACAGTGACGAGACGATGAAGATGGGAGAGCAAGCATACTCGATTTGTTCCAGAGATTGACACCGTTCGCTGCATGACAGAATTTACCTTGCATGATGGGTGAGCCAAGCGTTCATCGACAGGAAGAAGATGGACGTACAAACATCGTGTTCTTGAATGGTCTCCAGAATCGAATACCATACCGTATAGTCCGATTCCGTAGGTAGCGCTGGAGGTGTAACCATGCGCTCCTCCCAGATGGCATTTACCGCGTCGAAAAGGTAGCCTTCGTAAAACTCGACTTCGATGTCATACACCTCCATACCCATGGCCTTTTGGACTGAGTCAGTGATAGGCGCAGCTGTCCCCGTCTCGTAGGCTTCGATGACCTTGCTCGGTCCAACGAGTAAGGCCAGTTCAGGAAGGATCTCGACTACCGGCTGTATAAGTAGACGGCGCGCAGGAGTGGTAGGGCACTTACTAGGAAAATCTCCAGCACTGCAATACGCCGTCCACTTCGCGATCTCGATGACAAACTGCGCGACGACGTAGATATCTCTGAGGTCCTCGGAGGAAAAGCCCGCTAGAAAGACCATCTTCGCATTCAACTCCTGCGCCTTGTGCGCATCCCACTCGGCGCCCTTGCCATAGAAATCTAGGGCATTGCCTTCCCGATCATCGAGCTTCGCGTGGAAAATCCTCGAGAACAGCATGAGCCTGAAGGTGGCGCGACGGAAACTGTGCGATTCTGTGGCGTTTAGCTTGCTAGTTGTGGATGAGCGATCCTTATACCTAGGAACAGTTTATATTTGAGTTAATGGCGAGTCTTGGAGAGCTCACCTGAAGCTGAAGGCGTCTTCGAGTTTGACGGCAGCATCAGCGTACTCTTCCAGCAGCTCCTGTTCTTTCCTTGCGAGGGCGGTCACATCCGGCTCCTTTTCCTCTCTAGGCTGTGAGCCCCCTCCCCCTCGTCGTCTGAGTCTTCTGTGACAGATCCATCGTCGCTTCCAGCTTTCACTTTGTATTGCACGAGCCGAACAGCTTGTGGAAGAGCAGGGCCGATGTACTTCCAGCTCACCCCTCGTACAATGGTTTTGGGATGTTCGCTGAATACTCGGTAGAGGCGCTTAGAGACCCGAGCTGTAGATCTGAGGGAGAGGAAGTCGGCAGAGAATTGTAGGATCCTATGGAGTATGTCGTTGGGAAGAGAGTCCATGGGAGTCGCGCTCTAGGAGAATTGAAGGCACCCGTTTCCAAGTCAGAGGGGCTTGTAGATATAAACATCTCCCTTTTTGAGTCACCAGGAGTCACCGTCGGGATTACTGCCAAGTGGTTGGTATCCATCAAGAGAGACCGACGTCTGGCCCTCTTGGGGCATATTCAAGTCGTTAGCGCGTCAAGTTCAACCCCAAAATGACGGACCGGCAACGGTGGCTGTACGATAAGATTGTGAACGGAGTCAAAAATTCTCGGTGATTGATTGCACCGAATTTGTTTTCGTTTCACTCTTTCTTCCCGTCTCCACTCTACGTTTTCTATAATCGTGCCTATCCGACTTAATTTCCCATTATACACGTCAGTGAAGAGCTAAAAGCTTCTTCGAGATGTTAGGGGCTAATACCGCTTCAGTAGACTCTGCTCAAAATAATGGCTCTACCCCTCGTGGATACCGCGTCGCCCATCGTCGAGTTCAACGAAAAGGTGCCGCTAGTCGGCCCCGCAGAGATTAGCGTCAACCCCGTCGTCAAAAGCGCTGAATTCGCCTATAACGTGTGTCTTGTGCGCTCCTTTACACCTTAAATCCGATTTCATCCCACGTCCTGCCAGCGCACCAACCTAGTCCAGATCAGCTCTGATGGCGTTCAAAGGGCCGCCAAGCATGTACGTTATATAGCTGACGGGGATAGATCGACGTCTTACTATCGCCTGCAGATCCATGGCATGCTTCTAGCTGAATCGTACACCCCCCGGACTTGGCGGACGCAGCCACTTCACCTCATCCCGACTGAACCTCACCATCCTGATGAACCCTGGAATAGATCAGTCCTCAACTGGATATTCCTGATATCCGCTTTGAATTTTAGTTTCTGGTCTGAAAGGGAAGGACGCAATGACCGCTATGGAGTTGAGTGGCAGCGTTCCTGGACCTCGCAGGAGCGCACGGTTCATACAGGATATTGGAGTCTTGTGGCTGCTCTTAATAGAGGTTCGTATCGTGACCTTTTACTACGCCACGTATTCATGTTTCTTCTAGCGCTACAGGATGATGCTATTCCTATAACTGACCCTCAGTTTTACGCTTCTGAGACGCTTTGTCCCGATTCTGTTATAGAATCAACGTTTCGTCCCGCCGCTCAGTGTGCTGAAGGCATTCCGCTCCTGAGAGAACGCATCGCGGTGATGCGTGAAGTGGGTGATGTCCTATGCAGGGTAAGCGTTCAAGCCACCATTCGCAGATATCTAATTCCCTCCCAGAACTTCAATGGCTCCTTCCACGGTCTTCTCGAGGAGTTCCAACGTCGGCACAACGGCGATGGAACTGCGCTTGACCTCGTAGAGATGGTGATCGAGTATTTCCCCTCATTTAGAGATGAGCATCAAGTGGAGGGCAGAAAAGGTGCCCCCTGATTCTAGCCTTCTCTTGATCTTTGCTGATATGGGCGCTAGTGTGCATCTGGAAGCGAGCCCAAATCCTTGTCGCGGACACTTGGGCTGCTTTCTACCCCGCATCACCCGACGATCCCCACCCTCTCTTCCCTGGACCTCGCGGAGCGCAGATTCACCAGCTCACCATGTTCGCGGACTATCGCGTCCCTCAAATCTTGCACCACTTGAAGATCCTGTCCGTATCCACCCTCTCTTGAGGACATGCTCCGAAAGGGTACTTACCTCCCTTCTGGGTGTATGGAGGAGCTGAGTCTTCGAGCCGCGAGCATTGTCGCTGTGGAACGTGTACGCGATGCGATGATCGATATGAACTTGGAGGGAAGCCTGGGTGAAAGGGTGAGCAGTGTCGTTATCGACTTTTTCCTGTGGGACTTGGCGAAGCGCGTAGAGAGAGGAGAAGAAAAGCTGGAAGGCATCGAAACTGAGGCAGTTGTTCCTGCTCACCGAACGAGGAGTATTTGGTACTGAGATGGTTTGGACTATCCCTCCTTTAGACTTTTAGATACTACCATTCTATAGTTTTTGAGACTACGAATATGATAAATGGTTCTTAATCATCAGTACTACGTACCCCGCTTATTGATTCTATCCTGGTCCAGGAGTACTTTTTTGTTGAGCGGTCACTGGGCGCCTTCATGATCAGTCAGAGTACATACATACGTCATAGCATCAACTTCTGCTTTCGACCACCATCATCTCGGATCGATACCTTGTACTTTCCATAGTTCGTCGAGCAACATTGCCATGTCGCGTCGGAAGCATGGTTCTGCAATCGGTCTAGCTGGGCCATCTCGCAGTCGGCAACAAACTCTCGAGACGATGTTTAGACAGGGCTTTCCATATTCAAAGTATTCGAATCAGCACTTGGCATTTTGTTTATTCAAGACAATTCCAGAAAACTCACAGCTCATACTTCTTGTATAAATTCCATGACATTTTCGCCGCAAGGAGCACGATACTTGGCAACAGGCGGGGACGGTGCGTCGCGTCTACAGCCAATTCATGTCACAGCTTTAACATGCAGGAACAGACCTCGACATCCACATATGGGATTTTCACCAGGAAAATCTTATAAGACCGCTATATACATGTACGGGCCCCCGCGTCAGTCAGTCCGCCAATGTCTTCTTGCCCAAAAGCTGATTACGCCCACAGCGCAACATATTTACTCTGGCATTCTCCGCGACCAACAAATATCTATTCGCGTGAGTTTATCCTATCTTTATCGGTAGTGCTTAATCTCCCAGAAAGTGGCGGAACTGACAACACGATCCACAAATTCAACGTTACATGTCTCAACTCGCCGCTAGATCTGGCGGCCGGTGGACGCCCAGCAGATAGTTTGCGCAATGCAGTGAGTACCAAACAATTGTTGTAGCCATACATCAAGACTCATCTTCACAAGGACATTGTGCGTAGCGTCTCTTGTCATCCTACTCAAGACGAAGTGTTCTTGAGCGCGACGTACGCCTAAACCCAATCGCAATGCCGCATCAGTCTGAGATGTTTGCAGTGATGACGGCCGTATTGTAGTGCACGACCAACGATCATGGCAAAGTCTTCCTCGCGCCCAAGACACCATAGCGCTTGATTGCGAAGTCACAGATGTAAAATGGCATCCTACACTGGAGCACCTCTTTGCAACATCCGAATCTAATGGCACCGTATGTCTACGAGATACTCGGATGGCCTTTGGTCCGTCGGTTAGTAGGACACGCGAAGGAGTTGTTCAAACAGTAAGCCAGATCTGCTGCCTCTTCGATAATACGCGTGAACTTACGTGTTTAGTATAGCACCAGGATCTCCAAAGGCGCATTAAGCTATCTCAGCAACCCCGAGCCTAGTAGTCTTACTTTTGATCGTGACGGTAAGCCAGGGCGCAGTCCGACTCGACCTTACATACTCAAGGGAGAATAGGCACTAAGTTGGTTGTGACTATGCTCGTACGCATATCGATCAACTACTAATTGTTACAAAGGAAATAACATTCTATCCAGAACCACAATCCGACGATCTACTCTCTGAAGGATCCGAATCCCTTAGCCGTGTGCAGGGCGACTAATCTGCCTAACGGAATACCAGTTCCGAATGGTCAGCGCACATATTCCAATTCGTGTACTATGAAGGTAAGCGCACATCTGTATGGCGTTACTGTTGGTTTAACCCGAAGTCCTAGCACGGGTCTATCGGCGCGCTGGGACTTGATTCGGATGACTTTTACTGTGCAGGCTCTGACGATTTCTGTGCTTACATATGGAAGATCCCACCGCTCTCCGAGCTGACAGAGAAGAGAAAAGTTGTTCCTTGTGACGAATGGTCTGTACTCCAGGAATATGCCAACGAAATCGGTGCGCTTTGTGTTAACATCAACGATTTGAGATTTATACTTTATAGGTTACGCGGAGGGACCACTTGCAGAGCGGTACCTACCCGTGTCGCTCGATACACCGCTAGATCGACTGACAGGTTTGTCGACCCTTCCTCGACAGTCCAACACTAATCGTGCCACTCAGGCCACAAATCCATCATCAACACGACCTTGGTACATCCCTCCTTCCCATTCATACTCGCATGCGGCATCGAACAACACATCTTCTTACACGCTCCGTCTCCGCACTTACCCTTCTCCGAGCCCCTCGAGCAGACGCCCAAGGAGGTGCGGTGCATTGGGACTACGAGATATGATCCGTATAGTTTCAGCTCGACGCCAAGGGATAGTGATGATGAGGCTATAGCGCTTTTTGACCAGTACGTCCTTTCCCCAGTTTAGTAGTTGGGATGTACATTGATGTTGTTGGCGTTTGTGCAGTATTATCACGCAGGAGGGCGAAGCTGATCCGTTCCTTGTACGAAAGTATATACCGGATACGGAGGCGATTGGCCCAGAGGAAGAGTCGGATGAGGATTTGGATGAGGATGAGCCTGAGGAAGAAGGAAGCGCGGGTGTGTGTTGAGCGGGCTAGTGAGGGAGGAGGGAGGAATTGGCTTGACTGTTGAGGATGAAGATCCTGTATGTGTTGTACATGTAATCTCGTCGTTCATCCCGATATCATTATGCTTGCGTTGCACATGTGGGCAGTACCTAGATTGATTGTACTTACCATTTCATGATTCAAGGGTGATATATGTCATAGAGACGAAGAGGTTGGTAGATCATCCAGATAACCACATTCATAACTAAATGTATATTTATTTGTCTGCCGTATAGGTAGTGGCCGGCGTCGTCCTTGACAGGCTCAGTCTTTTCACGCCTGCGTTCTGTCTTGTCTCACACTTCTGTATACGACTGAATCCTCGGACATCGCAGTAATCCCGATGTCTTCATCCTGGCCAGCGGATGAAAAACGTGGATAAAACCCAACTTCAACTTGAACCTGTTCAAGAGTTGGTTTCAGACTCCCGATCAACCTGCCCAGCGCATTACCCTCTCGTATGCAGTATGACGCACGAGAAGAGTTGGTATGGCTCATCAACACTGTGTCATATATTTTACTTCTACCAGGTTGGGGCTTGAGTACATCTAAGCCGACCAGATTTGTAGCCCAGCTCTTCGCAACTCTTTCATCCTCTCCAACGTCGGCGGCTGGAGCTCGACACCACCACGTATCCCGACGACGGCACTCTTCAGACTGATAGTGTAAAGGTATTCGATAACATCTAAAACATCGCCTTGCCGCCCCAGTAAGGATGAGTCTTCTGCGAGCACGATCTCCAAATGCTCCAGTCGATGTCCACGTAGGACGTCAAGAACGTCGGACGTGATTACTCCTCCCTCTATGATCGTCTTCTCTGCGGCAATCACGTCCGCAAGTTTGGACTTGCCCGGCGGCAGCAGAAAGCGAGGCTCTATGATTACTAGGCTCCTCAGATTCTCCAAAGCACGGATGAGGGGAATAAGAGTGTCGTTGTGAATGAGACTGTCGCGTATGATGAGGTTTCGGAGGGAAGGACAAGGAGCAAGTTCAACTACAAGGGTAGCCGCAGCAGGTGTCCAAAGTGAAAAAGCGGGTGTGTTACTAGAAAGCTCCAAAGAGGTGAGAGATCCCATACTACCCAACACATCCATTTCTTGTAGAAATTTAGAAATCCCTCCATCCACGAAGCGCACTTCTTCCAGACATGCCAATATTTCGGGGTATATGTCTCCTAATCTCTGCCTGAAATGCCTCTGGAGAGTTAAACGTCTCAGACTTCGCGCAGAGCACAAGTTCACCAGAACAGCATAATCGTCATATGAGATCCAGAGCTCCTCTAGCTGCTCCCACGGCAGAGCTTGGGAAATTCATTGGTACGATAGTAATAGTCGGAAGCCATCAAACGCAATGTCCTGAGCTGCGGCGCGCACGCGAAAGGCGAGCCTTCTGATAGATCTATTTCGCACGGGTGTATTTCCAAGACTTCCAGAGCTGACCAGTCACACTGTAAGCCTCCTGGTACCCAATGATTTCGTCGTCGAAACCCTCCCGGTCCCACGAAAGGCGGCGCCACCTGTCGCAATCCAGCTTCTCCATCAACGATTGCATCTCCTTTGTACGACGCCTTCGTAAATAATGAAGGTCCCCTGCGTTATATCTATCCGAGGAGCCATTCATTGAATCGCAGTCCGAATAAAGGTCGCGTGAGTACACGAGGACGTCCAAGCTGTGCGGGAAAGATTCCTTTTCATAAATCGGTGCGATATCGACTAAATCCGTAGCATCACGGAGGCAATGCGACTGGTATGTCCACAGCAGGGGATTCTGAAAAATGATCCCGCGCCATAGATGGCAGACTTTCGCAAGCCTCAAAGGTGTAGTGACGGCACGCGTTTTGTCATTAAACAAGTCCGTGAACGAGTGTGAAGCGCCGACGTCGAAACAGAGCGCTTCGCGAAAATATGGATCAAGACGTCTGCGGGTAGTCGACGAATGGGGCAGCAAGTGATTCATATAGGTCAATGCTTCTGTGGACACCCTGTCTATTCGCCACCAACATATCCAGCATCGTCCGCACTCGGACAATTTCATTGTCGTATGCGTCCCATTGGGAATACAATTCGTCGAGGCGGGTTTGAATGTCGTCGAGATCGGATTGTGAAGGAAAGTATGACGCTTGCCAAAGAGCTGCGCTGACGGAAGCTTGGAGATCATTGCATTTCGGAATCTCGCTGGTGACGATGCTGCTGCAGCGGTCGCACAGGACGCGGCGCTCTTCTACGGGGACGAAGGTTCGGGAGACGAATCATGGGACTCCATCCTGCGATCAAAGAACGTGAGATCACAGAAAGTGGATGAGGATGGATACATACTTCTGTGGTGAAGGACTCTGACTGAGGTCAAGTAAAAAAAATGGCGTGGAGGATCAGAGGAAAGGCGGAGGAACACGTGCCTATGTGTGTCCAACCGCACGTTTCCTGAACATGAGTACGTCAAGTTGAAGTTACATAAAACGACCGAAGCGCAAGTGAAGCTGCGACGTCGCTACGTTTCGCATGTCCTAAAGATACACCAAGACTACCGCGCCAGCACGCTGCTCCTTCCAAGAGGCCATGTTTTTTTTTTAAAAAGTAGCACCTCGACAACTGGCAACCGTAACTCATGCTATCCACGCATGTGAGAGGGACTGAGTCGTTGCAACCTACCATCCTGAGTGGCCCTTCCGAAGGGGAGGGGCTCGAGCCGAGCACGACCATATGCCGTAGTACAACTAAATAAGTGATCAGAGTCGGACCGCTGAATGCGAGAGGATAAAAATGCAAGAAGATACAACAGGACACTGGCAGGACGCGAAGATGCAAACGATAACGTGATCGAGATACCAAAAAAGAATACGCGCAGGCGCACTAGGGCCATTCGCTACCTGACCGACTGAGTAATTAGTGCGAACGCAACTCAACATAGAGTTTGTCGCTGAACAGGGCTGGAAGTCTTACGTAGAGCTACCATTGCTTATGACCGCAGAAGACACTCATTTTCGACGGCGAATGGACTTGACAGAGCCGGTGACAAATGAGTGTCGCTTCTTCAGAAGCGACTGGCGCCTTGGAGCCGCGATATCGTTGGCGGTAGCCAGTAAACCAGACCCGTCAAAGACGGCCGCCGCGGAGGCAAGGACATTCTGCACTGTCACCAGCTGACTCGGCAGTCAAGTTACTACGGCGCACTAGAAGATTTGTACGGCAAATCAACACTGTATCATATATTTTACTGTTACCAAGTTGCGACGCCGTTCAGTATAGCTAAGCTGACCATATTTGTAGCCCAGCTCTTCTCAAGCCTTTCATCCTCTCCAATGTCGGTGGCTGGAGCTCGACACCTCCTCGTATTCCAATGATGGCACTCTTCAGACTGATAGTGTAGAGGTATTCGATAGCATCTAAAACATCCCCCTGCCGCCCAAGTAAGGATGAGTCTTCTGCGAGCACGATCTCCAAATGTTCCAGTCGATGTCCACGTAGGACTTGAAGAACATCGGACGTGATTACTCCTTCCTCCACGACAAAAGACGTGCCGGGCTTCTGCAAAAGACGAGGCTCTATAATCACTAGGCTCCTCAGATTCTCCGCAGCATGGATGAGGGGAATAAGAGTGTCGGTCTCAATGAGAAAGTTGCGTATGACGAGGTTTTGGAGGGAAGGACACGGAGTAGTAGCCGCAGCAGGTGGCCAAACTTTAATATTGGTCTCGATGGTAGAAAGTTCCAGAGAGGTGAGAGATCCCATACTACCCAACACATCCATTTCCTCAAGAAATTCAACAATCCCATCATCCACGAAGCGCACTTCTTCCAAACATGCCAATATTTCGGGGTTTATGTCTGTTAATCTCTTCCCGTAGTGACGGTATCGGTCAAGTTGGAGGGTTAAACGTCTCAGACTTTGCGCAGAGCACAAATTCACCAGAGCAGTCTCCGCATCGGCGATCCAGAGATCCTCTATCTGCTCCCAAGGGCAGAACTTGGCAAATTTATTGGCTATAAAATACGCGGAAGCCCTCAAACGCAATGTCCTGAGCTGCGGTGCGCACGCGAAAGGCGAGCCTTTTGATAAGTCTAGATCAGACGGATGTATTTCCAGCACTTCCAGAGCTGACCAGTCACACTGTAAGGTCTGTCGGCGTCTGGTATGATCGTCAAAATATTCCCGGTCCCACGAAAGGCGGCGCCACCTGTCACAGTCCAGCTTCTCCATCAACCGTTGCATCTCCGCTGTACGACGCCTTCGTAAACGACCAAGCTCCTCAGTTCTATCCCCGGTCGTCGAATCATAGTCGTCATAGATGTCGTTTGAATACACGAGGATATTCAAGCTATGCGGAAGAGATTCCTTTTGATAAATCGGAGCGATATCGACTACATCCGTAGAATCACGGAGGCAATGGGCCTGGTACATCCACAGCAGGGGATTCTGCAAGATGATCTCGCGCCATAGATCGCAGACTTCGGCAAGCCTCAAAGGCGTGGTGACACGCCTTCGGAACACGTCCGTGAACGAGCGTGAGGGAGGGACGTCAAAACAGAGCGCCTCGCGGAAAATGTGGATCAAGACGTCTACGGGCAGTCGACGAATGGGGGCAGCAAGCGACTTGTAGAGGTCAATGCATCCGTTGACACCCTGTCTATTCGCCACCAACATATCCAGCATCTTGTGGACTCGAACAATTTCATTGGTGTATGCGTCCCGTTGGGCATACAATTCGCCGAGTCGGGTGTGAATGTCGTCGAGGTAGGATTGTGAAGGAACGAATGATGCTTGCCGAGCATTTGCGCTGACAGAAGCTTGGAGATCATTGCATTTCTGAATCTCGCTGGTGACGATGCCGCTGCAGCGGTTGCACAGGACACGATCGCGCTTTTTGGGCAGAGAGGAAGATTTAGGAGCCGAAGCATGGGAAGACTCCATGTTGCCGCTGTCGTTGGAACTGGATCCGGGTTTCATCCTGGAACTTTCAAAGACCATGAGATATCAGAAACTGGAGGAGGCTGAATGAATACTTCTGTGGTAGTTGTCTGGCCTAAGCACGAATAGCAAATATGGCAAGTAGGCTAAAAGGAAACGCTCCAAAACACGCCTGTGCCTCTGTGTGTGTTCAACTCCACGGTCAGTGTTTCCTGACTAGAAATACGTCAATTGCGCGTAATTGAAGGCGTGATGCTAATCGTTCCCCAGTCGTTCGCTAAGTCAACGAGGCGGCTGAACTAGAGCTGGACTCAGGTCTTCCGAAACTCGGGACTAAAAGAACCGGACGTTGACGCGCCTCAAGCGTCGAAGACGACCGCATCGAGTTAAGAGGCAAGAATAGTCTGCACTGCCACCGGGTGATGCAGTCACGTGGTACCTGTCAGTAAATCACGCAAGACAGGCGTCGAGATGGTAAAATGGCGGAGGAAGCATACATATCAGTTCCACTACAAGTGCGCTTGCACCACCATCGGTGCCGCCTGTCCAGCCTGCAACCCAGCCGCAACCAACTCATGGCCCAATACCTCAAAATGCCCCGCCTTCACATACACCACCGCCGCATCCGGAAAGAACCGGTGCACCCCAAACCCATACCACTCCTTGCTCAAAGCCCCGTCACGCATATGCGCAATCGTACCCTCCGAAGCGACATACACAGTCATCGGCGCCTTGACTCCTTCATCCACTCCCGAACATCGTCAGGTCCCGCCCGTACATATCAAAGAACTTTAAGAGGCGAGCGATGTGCGAACACACTGGTTCCAGGAAAGCGCGCGTATGGGAGCAGCGTCTTGGGGATTCTGATACCCCGCAGCAACATCATCAGCCAGCCGGTGGCGTCTAGCGTTATTACCCCCATCGTCGCGTCGAATCAAACTAACAATCATGCCATGTTGGAATCTATACACGACTTGAGTCCTTTCGGAGTGTCGCGGGAGAACTCGTTCAAGCCGTATCCCGGCGCAAAGTGAATGGCGGGGAAGTTGTCGATGAAGGAGAGGTGTTGGATTTCATCCCCGTTGGCTTCAAGCATATGTGCCAAAGCTATGAGGATTATGCTGGTGGCGGAGAATGATGCGAGGCGGTAAGGACCTTTGGGGCGTTTCGCCTAGAGCGAGTCGGCAGCGAGTCGGCGGAGCTGCAGGAGTACCACAAACCTTGATCTTCTTATAATAGTAATGTATTTGTTCCTCCAACGTCGCGATAGGCGTATCTGGCGTGAGCTGGATAGCCCACAACGCCGACGAGAACTTCTTGCGAAGAGGTGAAAACACGTTGATGGTTCCTTCACTGCCTAGAAACCGGGATGAGCACAATCCGACGCTACAAGCTGAAGGGTTGGCTTACCAGGCAGTAAAATCAGTGGTACATCTTCAGGCGAGCCTTCGCGGAGAACCACAATCGTCTCCCGTGAGATATGCGACAGAGGAAAGGCTTTGCTTGAAGGTGCAGCACGTTCAGGGAGAGTCGATGGCGCAACACGTTCAGGTATCGTAGCAGACGCCGACATGATTCAATGAACCCACCCATACTCATCATGACAGGCTTTATACCGACGCAGATCTTTGTTCCCACTCGAGAGATTGACAGTGTCTAATCCAGGAGAACTTCAAGTTCTCTCGAGCCTGGCAACTATTCATACCCAGTCACAGCGCGAGGAGTGTGAGAGGCGCCGAAGGAGGCGGAGTCATCCAGTATATCGAAGCAGGGCGCAAGCGTGTATCACGGTAAGAGACAACCTGGATGTGACCATCCTGAGGACGAACGACGATCACGGATCCATCACAGTCCCCACGCGTTTCAATAAGAGAACGTGTAAGCACTATTCAGTTGTAAATAGTCGAGTTGGCTTTGTCAGAAGGTTCTGATATACCTGGGCACCGAATGACTTGAAAAAGAAATAGTATACAATTTTGATACAATTGAAGAATGATGAAATACAGAATCAGTGGCAAGGTGATTGACATGTCCGCTTCGTTTCGACGTTGATGTCGTATCGGGCCTCCACGCGCATTGACTGAGTGGTCTTGACTGTTGAAGATGGAGCTGAGATGAAGCCAGGTCAAAGCCGATCGGCAGCTCGAAGGAAGGTTTTGAAGTTGTCGCCAAGCTAGGTGACGACGCGTTATGAGAAGAGAGAAGGAGCCGGTATCAGTTATACGGCTCCTTGGGGTGAGGACCCGGCTGAGGGGAAACGAAGCAGACGAGACGGTTTCCGCGGGAGACGCCACACCAGGGTGTGGAGGGGAAACCGAATCGCCACGGGCAGCCGAAGACTCGGTGGAAGGCTGAACCTGTACACTGATCCAGACAACCCACCACGTAAAGGGAATTGGAGGGTTGGGAAAAAATGCGAGCGATGGTGGAGGGAGCGAGCAGGATGCGCGATTCCTAATTGGCGTCCAAAAAAGATGTACGATCGAGAAACTTTGAAGCCTCAGAAACAGCCATCTGCCCTGCCCCTAGACTTCGCTTGAACCTCTGCGCCTCATGGAGCTGAGATGAAGCCAGGTCAAAGCCGATCGCAGAATCAGTCGCTAGAATACCGAATGCCTCAGGCTCAAGATCGTATGGAATATACATTCCGCTTCCCGAGGCATTCGTTATTGTCTTCATCACGCGTCGTCACTTAGCTTGGCGTAGCCTCCTTTTAATGGCTCGTCAACACCAGTAGATAACGCGTCAGATGTACAAAACTACACATAAAAGTCCGTAAAATAGTGTCTAACAAATCAAAGGGTATCGAAAACGAGTGTCACGATAAGTAGTAAAACGAGTAAAATGTCTATGTGCTATGCAAAAGCAAACGTCGCCACGAAAATGCCTGCCATCCCAATCCAACTCCACCGGGGCTTGAGAAGCGAACCAGCGCCGCTATGCTGGCCAGCGGAGGTCCCGCTAGCAGAAGCAGCGGTTTTTGATCCGATGGTGATGCGCTTGAGCCAGACGTCTGTGTCTGTCCGTTGATGTCTGGGGAATGATGTTGGCATCGATCAGAGACGTATCAAACCAATCAACTTACAATCATTAAACGACGGCATGGTGTAGTTCGTTTCCGCGTATGGGTGGGTATCGTTCAGAGCCACGGCGATGGGAACGATGTGCTATATGCCAATCAGTAAGAGACTAAGTGAAGTAACAAACGACGCACATCGAACGCAACATTCAAGCGGTCGTACCAATCCATGGCCGTCTGCATCGTGTAGTTGTTTAGCTCATGCGTCAACATGATGGCTCCCTGACTCGCAAACGTCCCACTATTCGCAGCGTTGACGAGATTCTGGTAGTTCTGATTGACTGTATCCTGTGTAACTCCGTTCAGGCCAACCTTCCAATCATTCGAGTCGTACTGCCAGATGATTGTCCGTAAACCGAGACCATTAGCGATGGCGCGCACACGATCATCGACATCTCCAAAGGGCGGACGCCAGCATGAAGGGGTAACGTTCGTCGCGAGTTTGATGGCTTGTATGGTGTAATAGAGTTCCGCAAATACTTCGTCACTCGAGAGTGCCGTCACTTGACAAGGATTAGCCAAACGTAGGGATAGACAAAGGCGATACCGCTCACTGTATCGATGAGACCAGGTATGGACACAGATCTGGTGTCCATCAGCAACAGCGCGTTGTGCTTCGAGGGGCCAGTCCATGACGTTGGATCCAATATAGAACATTGCTATAAGGAAATGAATGAAAGCGAAAAGGCAGACACGAGGTACATACTGGCTCGTTGATCCTTCTCAGTAAGGTAGTCGTAGAACGCGTTATGTGAACAGTTCGGGCCATCGTCGAATCCATAGCCAAGAGTCATGGGCTGCACGACGTCAGAAGTGACGGAAATGAAAGGCGAAAACGCACCTCCGGGACAGTAGCTATATCAGCTGGAAGTCCGGCAAGTTTCGGTGTGACACACTGATGATAGGTCCACCAGCAACGCCGGGTCGTCAGCCGTGTAGGTGACATTCGTGAAATTGCCTGTAGGCGTTCCCTATGTTGAACTCGCCGTTAGTGGAGAACAAAGTGAGATAGATAGGCGACTCGCCCGTGGCTGAATATTCGAAGGCACGCTCCCAGCTATAGAGTTCCACTTGTCCTGCGCCACAGTATCACCGGTCACGATAGTCGCGGGCTTCCAGATAGGCGGAAAGGATGAAATCTTGGTTGAAGTCGGGGCATAATAGTACGCCGTGCACTCCTGGTTGGGATCTACAACGCGACTTTAATATTATCACTACTAGGAGGCAGGATTAGGACGTACCAAGAATGGCGGCCTCCTGTGCTTCTGTCGTGCGGTCGACGGCAGCCACTGCGAGCGCCAGCGTAAGCAATACAAAAGGAGTGAACATGGCGGGGCGAAGGAGAGGAGAAGGCACTACTTGGGCGAGGTTGATCACGCCCACAATATATAAACGCCACCCAAAATAGACCAACCTATTATTAGTCGCTCTTCTCCTGATCACCTTTTAGAGTTCTGCCGGGTTGACCTGGCCGTCAGCACATTGAACTCCACTGATACAGGAAGTTCGGTCAACTAGCATTCGAGAACAAAACTAGACTGACCTCTAGGATAAAGATCTAGCTGCCTTCTAGGATGTAGAGTAGAACGGAGTCGTCGGCTTTAAAATACCAGTGCATGGACAGCCGACTTCAGCTCAGGGATCTCGTCGTCATCCACGGCGGCGCCGACGATTGTCGATTTTGAAACCCAACATGCGACGCTCGACCCGTGGCCACAGCAGTATATATAGACCTCGTTATGAAACCGTGTTGATCCTGGGGAGCACGAAGCTACTGCGCATGACAAGTGTCAAGGAAGTTGCGGCAGAGGTATCATAAAGCTTCATGTCATAGTCCAAGGTAGTATCTGGAGAGAAGATGCTGAAAGATGAACATATTCAGGACCTTGAGGCCCTCCGAAGATCAGAGCCGATGGCGGTTATCCGAACGATCTTCCGCATCTTCAAAACGCCGGCCCGATAATGCTTTCCACGAAGGGCTACTCTAATCTTCGGCTCCGCCTGTTCGTTCTTCATCCTAGTCGAAGAATCCCTGAGGCCAATTCAGCGCCATGAGCTGGCATATCCTTGTTCCCTAGAGCTAGAACGATTTCGCCTCATTGCTTCGGAAGCTTCAATTCTGCGTAAAGTTTGCTAATTCTGGAGTGTGGCAGGCTTCCCCAACACCGACCGAGATTAGTGTTGTTCTTTCGCCATCATAAAAAGGACGCACCTATTGTCGGTATTGGCAACACTGAGTGGTCATAGAGGAAGACGAGGAAGTGCCACCATCATCTCACGTCTGAGTCGAGTGTCATCTGATGGCTACAACAACAAGTCATGATTAGAGAGATTACAATTATAGGACAGATGGTGTTTTCAATACCAAAATCGAGAACTGTTACGGCAGTCATTACGGGCAAGAAGAACACATCTGGGCGGCATTCCGCGTAGGAACGTGCCACGGAAGGAGGCACTCAGTGCTGGCAGTGGAGATAGGAAGGAACTGAGCAGTTCCATGTCTAGTCGGCTTGCTATATTTCCGTGGTCTGCGGAGGTCGTCCTCTTGGTCCCAAAGGTGAAGAACTGACAGTCGGCTCGCTAGGAATAGGACGTTGGCAGGAGGTGAAGGAGGCCCGAGACAACGCCGTTTGGACTTGGAAATCGAAGAGTCAGCTGCATTGAGTCAGCAGTCGGTGATCTCGGGCAAGAGCACTGAGAATGCTACAGACGAACTGTACATAGATTGAAATAAATAAAGATGCATCTTAAGTAGAAACAAGCTTAACAAACGCCTGCCGCATTTCCAAGATGAACCAATAAATATCCTTGGAGTCGTTCAACGAGTTGACGAGCACAGGCAGAGAAGGCAACGGCGGCGATGAATTAACAACTAGAAGCGGACTAGATGAGATATAATAGAAAGTGAACCGGCCGAATGCCCACCTTTGTACCCAGAGCCGCCAACGTCCAGAATGAACGTGAATTCGCGTTCTGGTCGATTGGCATCGATAAACCAAAATCGTATAAGCAGCTGGTCGGCTTCCAACCCCTCTATCACGCATGCCAGCGCCTTTTCTAGCGTCTGGATATCTGGTTGCGCGCCGGTCGCGTGCGTCATGAGTGTATTTCGCTCCCGCTGGCGTTCTGTAAAGGATCGTCAATGTTCGCTGCCGCACAACGCAAAGGTGGACGCGCCTCGGTCGAGGTTATCCGCGATAGCGCGATATTGCTCAATCTCGCTGTCAATGGCGGCGCATTTCTCTTTCAGGGAGGCTAGTTGTCGCTTAAATGTGGCGACGGAGACTTCTGCATCTTTGCGCTCTTCCGCTTCCTTCGAGAGTTCTACGCGTCCAATGTTAGGCCAACGCGCACTACATGGTACAAGTAGACGCACCGGTAGCAAGCTCTAGCTCCCTCACTTTGCATTGGTTGGTCTCCATTTCTACCGCATGTGCTCGCTCGGCAAAGCGCTTCTTCTCCGATGCATAGACAGCCCGCGAGTCTGTCTCTACATTGACAATCTGGTTCTTGTATGTCGTGACAGCCTTTAGGAATTTACGAGTCGCCGCCTCGTACGGTTGTAGCTTCAGGTCAATAGAGGGCGTATCCGAGCTGATCACAGAGGCAAGATCGATTTGAGGGACGCGGAGTGTATGCGCCATCATGGCAATGAAGAGAGCGCGATGGGTCACATCACATGACGGACATTGACGACCAAATATTTGGCGCACGGTTCCTTCACCTACCATGCTCTTCTGAACTACACCAGACTACACCACCACCCCACAACCTCCACCAGATATCCAGACGCTAGAAAAGGCGCCGGTATGCGTGATAGAAGAAACCGACCAGCTGCTTATACGATTTTGGCGATCCCAATCGACCAGAACGCGAATTCACGTTCGTTCTGGACGTTGGCGGCTCTGGGTACAAAGGTAGGGCATTTAGCCTGCTCACTGTCTATTATATTTTATCTAGTCCGCTTCTAGTTATTAATCCATCGCCGCCGTCGCCTTCTCTGCCTGTGCTCGTCAACTCGTTAAACGACTCCAAGGATATTTATTGGTTCGTCTTGGACATGCGGCAGGCGTTTGTTAAGCTTGTTTCTACTTAAGATTCGTCTTTATTTATTTCAATCTATGTAGTTCGTATGAGCATTGGCTCTGCTCTTGCCCGAGATCACCGACTGCTGACTCAATGCAGCTGACTCCTCGATTACTTCCAAATGTGGCGTTGTCTCGTCGTTTAAATTCGTGTCTTGTATCGGTGTACGTTCAAACACAGGTCTTTCCGCAACCACCCCATTACTCAGTATGCCTGTGGACAAGCATGAAAAGTCATCTCACCGCAAAGAGCCGTATTCTGGGTGCGTGCTTTTTCGTTTTATGTGCAAAACGCCTCATGTCTACTTACAGACGACCACTTACACGCGAGAAAACATGGAGTGATAACCTCAAGGAGATGGCTCCCAGCAAGAGTGAAGTTTTTGCTTGTCACGCCATCTTCCCCCGTATAAACATGCTGGGTAGATACACAGCTCCGGAATGAACAACTTGTGGCGGACGAGAATAAGCCTGTCGGTTCGTCGATTGATATTTCTCTTCGCCGCCGCCGTAACGTTTTATCGGTTGCAGAGTTTCAAAACATCGACATTCATTCGGATCAACGAGGATTGTTCATCTTTGGTGTCATGCAGGCTTGTCCTAATTGAACACAGTGTAACAATACTGACAGTCATCTTATAGAACGGTCAAACTATTTGTGTCCAAGTAACCGACTTTGCAGGACTCCCAGAAGATACACTCGATGTTCCTAGCCGCTTTATGGTAGATAAGGACGTGCGTTTGTGATATCATCGGCATCGTTAATCACTTGACTTACTGACAGTATCTACAGATTGTCGCGTTGAGTTGGCTCGAATTGGCAGCGCGTTCGTTCACGAACGTCGGGAAATCCGAGCGCAAATCGACATGTCAATATGAAATTACAGCTAGGTGCGATGCACATTCTTTCTCCCTCTACTACTCGACATTCAAACCAAGTGTATCAGCCACACCAAAGTCAGCGCCCATCCGAGGGTGAATGCGTGGTCGCGCATGGCGCCTCTAAGGATCCTCAGCTTCGATATCGAGACAATGGTCCCGGATGATGGTTCTTTTCCCGATCCAAATAGTGAACTGGATTCAGTGATCCAGATTGCGACGATGGTGATAACACTTGGTACGACCATTTTTTCGTTAAGGGTTTTACCAATACTCACTGTCTCTCTCCCAACAGGTTTCGATAACTTCCTAACGCCACCGACTCGCATCATCTACACCGTTGGGCAATGCAACCAGAGAGACTTGAACGCCAAACACAAAGTCTTTGAAAATGAGCACGACTTGATACAAGCTTGGTTCGACTTGGTTGCGGAGCTCGATGCTGACATTCTTACCGGCTACAATATCCTCAACTTCGACATTCGGTTTCTCATGTGCCGTATGAACCGCTCCGCAAAGATGAAAGATCTACCAGGACGAATGCCATCGCGTTAGGCCCATTCTACCATTTCCTAGTTTCACTTTTGTGACAGACCCTTTTAGTTGCAACACCGGTCTGCGGTTACAAGAGCAGAGCGCCCGATACACCAAAACAGCCACCTCTACCTCCGCCGCCACCTGTCGTCGGTCGACCGGTGCTCGACATGATGACCTACATGTGGTTCACCAATCGTTTCGACCGTTTTAAAGTTAATGGGATACCTCCTCCCTTAATCTCGAAACTCGAAAATGTCTCAAAGAACTTTCTCGACATTAACAAAGAGGATATTCCCCCCAGTCAGATTTCAGCTCATCAGCGAGAGAGCGATGAATCGCGAACCATGCTGGCGCTTTACTGTTTGAAGGTAACTTCTCCATCTGGCGTGGTGCATGCTGGCTGAAACAACTTGCAGGATACTCTGATTCCCCTTGGACTCATCGGACTCTTCAAACCGTTTTTGCCGGAGTCTCCCCGCATGTCGCAGTACAGACCGCTGCATCTCCTGTTCCTTGCGAATGGGATGCTGAGAGTCGATAGGTACACAAAAAGTCAGTTCCGCCGCCCAATGTAAAACCTGTGTACTTTTATGACATTAATTTATGGCTGCTGAAGTTTTATTCCTGACAGAGTATATGAGCGAAGTACCGTGGCAAGGTTGATTGAGGTACTACGGTAGCAAATGGGCACGGCGCGAAAGCTTCGAATGCTAAAACATCCGGCCGGAAACAATACTAGGACTCAGTATACAGTACTAGTTCCGCTTTCTTCGCCGTCTATTGTCTCCCTTGTGCCCAGCTGCCCTCAGTACTGTGTTCGTTACCCTCGGCTGTTTTTTTGCTGCTCGATATCTGCATCCGCTGTCCTCAGCTGTCTTTTGCTGTCCATTGTCTTCTTCTTCGAGCCTGGTGTCCTCAGTTGTGTTTGCGTCCTACCATCTCCGTTGGTTTACAGGATCCGTCGAGCTGAGGTCTCCATCTGTATTCAGCTCATATCTTACAATATCGGCCGTTACATCTCCTCTTCCGAAGCAACGAATTGACGAGTCGACTATTCATGAATACCGGTGTCCGTACCTGTATTGAATAGTAGCAACGAACGGAGTTGTACTTGAGTCTTACATATCGTTGTCGCGTGAATATCACTCACAAGCGGAACCTTTCCTCGCGTTATACCACAGCAAGAGGCCCATTATCTTACAGGATGGTCTTCATTCTCGTACTGTCGTAGGGTTCAAGGACGTAGACTCTATCACCTTCAAGTTTCAACCTCCTTGTCTTAGATCCATCTCGGCGCCAATACCAACCACCTTCAAAGACTAAACGCCTTAGCCATCCCTTTCCGAACCTTCACGACTCCGTTCCTTACTTTCGGTACCACCTACATCGTAATGTCTTTGGGTACGGACAATGAGGCTCTACTCTCGCTCACATTGATACTGACTTGCTTTGTAGAAAGCAGTGGCAGCTTGTGACGAGTACCCAAGGTTGAGGTGTGCCAAAGTCCGCACTCTGATTCTGTAGCACCTACTTAGTCGTGGTCCAACAATCATAATGACATTAATTGATACACTCCATTCCGTACGCTCACTTTCATTTACATACTTAAGTCATGTTCAAGAAACACTGATCGCGTGCAATGTTTAGACACACGTGGCCCCTGCCAGTTCTCACTTGTCCTTGATCTACCACCACAAAGGCATGCATCATTCTCCTTCAGCCTCTGTTATCTGACAGACTTTGATTGATTGCAGAATGGAATCTGAATCCACTCCCGATGGCGGCGTGCAGTCCCGCGATTCGTCTCCCGAACCTTCGTCCCTCGTAGAAGCGCGCCGCGTCCTGTGCGACCGCTGCAGCAGCATCGTCACCAGCGAGATTCCGAAATGCAATGACCTCCAAGCTTCCGTCAACGCAGCTCTTTGGCAAGCGTCATACTTTCCTTCACAATCCGATCTCGATGACATTCAAACCCGCCTCGACGAATTGTATTCCCATCGGGAAGCATACGACAATGAAATTGTCCGAGTGCGGAAGATGCTGGATATGTTGGTGGCGAATAGGCAGGGTGTCCACAGAAGGATTGACCTATATGAATCACTTGCTGCCCCCATTCGTCGACTGCCCGCAGACGTCTTGATCCACATTTTCCGCGAAGCGCTCTGTTTCGACGTCGGCGCTTCACACTCGTTCACGGACTTGTTTGATAGGAAAATGCGTGCCATCACGACACCTTTGAGGCTTGCCAAAGTCTGCCATCTATGGCGCGGGATCATTTTTCAGAATCCCCTGCTGTGGACACACCAGGCGTATTGGCTCCGTGATGCTACGGAATTAGTCGATATCGCACCGATTTATCAAAAGGAATCTTTCCCGCATAGCTTGGATGTCCTCGTGTATAACCATGCCGACCTTGATCCTAGGGACTGGAATAACGAAGAGGAGCTTGGTCGTTTACGAAGGCGTCGCGCTGAGGAGATGCAATCGTTGATGAAGAAGCTAGACTGCGACAGGTGGCGCCGCCTCTCGTGGGACCAGGCTAATTTTGACGCCACAGCCAGACCCCAGCCGACCTTACAGTGTGACGTGTCAGCTCTGGAAGTCCTGGAAATAGAGGCGTCTGGACTATTTCTAAGAGGCTCCGAGTCGCCTTTTGCGCGCGCGCCACAGCTCAGGACATTGCATTTGACGGGTTCCGGCCATCCTGCCGGTGGATTGTACGAGTTATGCCCGTGGGAGCAGATAGAGGATCTTTGGATCGTCACTGCGAATCCTTATCTGGTGAATTTCTGCTCTGCGCGAAGTCTGAGACGTTTAACTCTCCAGAGGCATTTCAGGCCGAGATTAAGAGTCATATTCCCCCAAATATGGGCATGTTTGGAAGAAGTGCGCTTCGCGGATGAATGGGTTTATAGATTTCTTTATGAAATAAGCGTGTTCGGTAGTATGAGATGCCTCACATCTCTGGAGCTTTCTGACAGCAAAGACGCAATTTCAGTTTGGAAACCTGCAGCTACCGTTGTGGTTCCTCCTTGTCCTTCCCTCCGAAACCTCATCATACGCGACGTTCTCATTCACAACGACACTCTTATTCCCCTCGTCCGTGCTTTGGAGAATCTGAGGAGCCTAGTAATCATAGAGCCTCGCTTTCTGCTGCCGCCGGGCACGTCCAAGCTTGCGGACGTGATTGCCGCAGAGAAGACGATCGTGGAGGGAGGAGTAATCACGTCCGACGTTCTTAACGTCCTACGAGGACATCGACTGGAACATTTGGAGATCGTGCTCGCGGGAGACACATCCTTACTAGGGCGGCAGACCGATATTTTAGATACTATCGAATATCTTTACGCCATCAGTCTGAAGAGTGCCGTCATCGGAATACGAGGAGGCGTCGAGCTCCAGCCACCGACGTTGGAGAGGATGAAAGAGTTGCGAAGAGCTGGCCTACAAATATGGTCGCTTAGCTATAGAAGTAGAATATATGATACAGTGTTGATGTGCTGTACCGTCTTGAACAATCTTCTAGCGCGCCATAGTAACTTGACTGCCGAGTCAGCTGGTCGCAGTGCAGAATGTCCTTGCCTCCAACCTCAATGCGGCCGTCTTTGACGCGTCTGGTTTATTGGCTACCGATATCGCGGCTCCAAGGCGCCAGTCGCTTCTGAATTCAGAAGCGGTACTCAAAAGCCTGCTTGTTCTTCTAACCCTCATGCTACGCCGCTTTCCCCGCCGTGGGGCTTTATAAGAAATGGGCTGTAACGTGTATTGAGTCCTGTGTCGTCGTGCCAGCTTGGAATTGCATGCAAGCTTCGATGATAAGAGAAAATGTTGTCTGATCAAGAAGAACTGCAGGGTTCGCAAATAGGGTAGCGGAGCGCTAGCCTAACCTTTATGCCCGCACTAGTCCAGCTGTTGCACGGCAAGCCTCAACCCTCGCAGTACTCGCGTCGACTCAACCTCGATACACAGATCCACCGCGCAATTCATATTCCATTTGTATTCCGAGTTCATTCTATTCTCGTTCGACATATAGCTGTAGGATAATTAACTAAAAACAAGGAACGTATTGATGATGGTGCGACAAGATGCCCTAATTTCGAGGAGTACGGAGTGTTTATGGTGCGGAACATATTTCGCTACCTGTGCAGAGAGAAACTGGCACATCGGCATGCAGCGCTTTTTCAGCCTGAAGGGCGCTATCAAGTTCAGAATACGGGGACTTTGCTGTGTATTGTCGTCGAAGAGAAACTTAAAGGCGATGAGCAACACGAGGCAAACACATTGTATGAACACTTACTTGGGATCTGCTTTGACTTTGGCCAGTCGACCGGGGAGGAGGGTCCTTGAATGAGACCTGAAGGCATGTTAATATATAGTATTCATAAGGAAATTGTGGAACCTCCGACTCGGAATCAGTCGCCATTTGAGGTGGTCAAGATGCATTTCATTTACCTCATGAGCAGCGTCTTCTGGGTGTACTTCGCAATGTCAACGACTACTTCTCCTCTCCCCGGTGGTTCCTAAAGCGACGAATTGACAAGACGAGCATTCATAAATACCGACGCCCCTCATGAATAACGATGAACAATAGTTACAATTTCGCCTTATCCGTTTCGTGTCGCTGTATGTTAATCTCAAGTGGTACTATCATCGCCATCTGGCTTGCCACCGCCAAGCAAACCTGCTTGCTTCTCCAACCCTCACGCTCTTCACCTTCACCGACATTGGTAGGAGCAGACCATATTTCCACATGCGTGTTATGTCGATTCTGCGGGTGCGCAAGGATCGTTGAGCCTGTCGAGAAAGCGCCCACAGTTCGATCGGCGTGGTCCTCCGAAGGCAATGGAATAGGAAACTTGAATTCCAGCGTCATGACCATCGTTGGGAACCAGCTGGAAATCTGTTAGCATCTGTCCGAACCAGCGGAAGACTGGAGACTTACGAGTCAAGTGCGCCTAGGTTGTGCCCTGGAGGATTGAGAAGGGTATCCGCAAAGATGGTCAGGGAGGGTAAAGTGAGACGTTCGTTTGTGTCCTTCAACGTGAACCATGAGCCCCATTCCGTCCCGCCTCCGCCATGGGTGTCATCGGTGGTCCTGTTTGGGCTGTCGGGATCGTTTCGTGCAGCGATTTCCGGCTCGAGGGTACAGTCCAGGTTTTCGGCATAGGTAAGCGCGGCATAGAACAGTTCGTTGACTCGAAGAGGAGCAGTGGCAGGGTGACGGTAGAGAGGAAGTCTGCGCGTGTAGGATGACGGTTTCCCAGAGAACGGCAGGAGCTTTCCGAACATAAGATGTGCAGTTATGCGCGTTCTGCCCTATGCGACCCAAGTGTGAGAAGAAGACACGCTCCAGTTTATGATACGTACCGTCTGTACAAACTCTGCGAGGATGTTGGTGAACAGCTTTCCTGTCTTTAAGACGCGAATGTGAATCTCGAACGCTGGCTTCCCTGCCGTGGCACTTTGCAAGAAATGGGCTGTAACGTGTATCGGGTCCGGTGTCGTCGTGCCAGCTTGGAATTGCATGCAGGCTTCGATGATAAGTGAGATAACATAGCCGCCGTTGGGGACACTGCAGCGAAAGTCAGCATAGGATGATGGTGGTTTCTGATCAAGAAAGACTGACGCTGCAATGCTCCATTCTGGGTCGATCACGCCTCGGTACGATGCTGCATTATCTTCCGAGGTGGTTGTACGCTCAACGTGGATTGCTTGGTAGAGTGGGGCCATGAGCGCAGGGTACAGTATACTTATGGCATATGTATACGCGTTTATATAAACCATGCCGGCGACATGATGGTCAACTCCGGAAAGTCAGATATGTACCCCGAAAAGGCCGAGCATTATTCATCAAGATTTCGTTGCACCCGTGTCGCATAAGTATAATGTAGCAGAGCATATGTACAACCTCGCTTTGTCTTAAACTCTTTTCCTGTATGAGGCCATCTAAATATTCAGGACAAGCAAACAGACGGCTTGCCGCCGAAACGACGCGATCATTTACGTGGCGCGTTGGCGTGAAGGCCGAGACACGAGGAGTGCATCAGTTATTCTTACATGTTCACTACAAGTTTCACGGCAGCCTGGAGAGCCTGCCATGCTCAACATCTTGTAGGATATAATGTATCAGACGTCCTTCCCTGGATTCCTATTATAATCTTCTTGTTGTTCGAATCCACGGATCCGAAGATGAATCATGATATGACTGATGCGGGCGTGGCACCATGCATGGAAGGAAACCCGAAGTTGCCTCGTGTCGAATACAGACAACAACAACGCGACTTGTTGAACAGGCGTGACTGCCCCTGATACGCGTCAAAGACAGTCTTCTTGACCACTTGCGCGTTTGTGCGCTTTTATTATTGAGAATACACCATATCAAAGTACCACAATGGTCTTGTCGCGGTACAAAGACGCTTTGGAGATTGTTGAGACCAATTAGGGGCTATATCGTGCGAAAGACCTTGATCGGGAAGGCTTAGGTCAGACAGCCGATTTAAGTCGCGCAGATTTTGTCCTCTCTCCTTCATCACCCACCACCACCATCTACCTTACCCCCTTCTCTCTCCCGCTCCTCCACTTCTCTACCCTTCTACGACAGCCATGGCTCACGTCTTCAAACGAGGTGAGCTCAACACTCCCGACACTGACCGCCGTGGCTGACTAAATTTTTTTCAGATGGGTTCGTGCCGCTCTTGACGCGTCGTGTCGCGTTGCTGACGCGTCCATCTGCTTTTTTCCTCCTCTAGTCGCAAGGAGCGCATCCAGTTTGACAAGGCGAGCGTCCTCGATGTCAGTATTACACCTGAGCTCATCCATCATCATCACAGATTACTACCCGCATCGACAAGCTCTGTTATGGTCTCGACATGAACTACGTCGACCCCATCGAGTGCGTCGGTCGTCTTTCTGTCTTCACCTTGACACTGATTGGTATCTAGGGTTACTCAAAAGGTTGTCCAGGGTGTCTATGGAGGAGTCACAACAGTGGAGCTCGACGTGAGTCTACCTTAGCACCTAGGCAAATACCCTTTTCACACCGCTTAGAATCTCGCATCGGAAACCGCCGCATACCTCACTACCAAGCACCCCGACTACGCTGTCCTCGCCGCCCGCATCGCAATTTCAAATCTTCACAAAGAGACCAAGAAGACCTTCTCGCATGTCATTGCTGATCTGTACAACTACGGTATGCTTCCCATTGCGATCTTATTTCATGCGCTCATACTAGTATAGTCAATCCGAAGAATGGCAAACCTGCCGGTATGATTTCACAAGAGACATACGAGATCGTCATGCAAAACGCCGAGGCTCTTGATTCAGCCATTATCTACAACCGCGACTTCAACTACAACTTGTGCGCTTGGCTTTTGATCTTCTTTCCCTGTTGCTGAATGTCATCTAGTTTCGGTTTCAAGACATTAGAGCGCTCTTACCTCCTCCGCATCAACGGACGCGTCGCCGAGAGGCCCCAGCACATGATCATGCGCGTCGCTGTTGGTATTCATGGCTCGGACCTTGAGCGAGTCCTCGAGACGTACAACCTCATGTCCGAGAAGTATTTCACGCACGCCTCTCCAACACTATTCAACGCCGGCACTCCCAACCCTCAGATGTCCTCGTGCTTCCTCGTCTGCATGAAAGACGATTCGATTGAGGGCATCTACGACACCCTCAAGAACTGCGCTATGATCAGCAAGACTGCGGGTGGCATTGGCCTCAGTATTCACAACATCCGTGCTACTGGGTATGTCCTTTCAATTTTGGTTACAACCTTCTGACATCCTGTGCAGGTCGTACATCGCGGGCACAAATGGCTTTTCTAACGGTATCGTCCCAATGCTCCGAGCATTCGACGCGACTGCACGCTATGTCGACCAGGGCGGCAACAAGCGTCCAGGTGCATTCGCTATCTACCTTGAGCCTTGGCATGCCGATATCTTCGAGTTCCTCGACCTCAGGAAGAACCATGGCAAGGAAGAAGTCCGCGCTCGCGACCTGTTCTACGCTCTGTGGATCTGTGATCTTTTGTAGGTTCTATGCCTTGTGCCTGTACGCTGTCTAACGTCTTTCTTCCAGTATGAAGCGAGTAGAAGCCAACGCAGATTGGTCGCTCTTCTGTCCCAACGAGGCTCCCGGCTTGCATGAAGTCTGGGGCTTAGAGTTTGAGGAGCTTTACGAGAAGTACGAGAAGGAGGGCCGGGCTCGCAAGACCATTCCTGCGCAAACGTTGTGGTATGCCATTCTGGAGGCCCAGATCGAGACCGGAGGTCCCTTCATGACTTACAAGGATGCCGCCAACGGTAGTTCTTCGTTTTCTGCCCCAATGTCGAGTTTCTAACACAGCCCTTCTTAGCCAAGTCCAACCAAAAGAACCTTGGTACCATCAAATCTTCGAACCTTTGCACCGAGATCATCGAATACTCATCGGCTGACGAAACCGCTGTCTGCAATCTTGCTTCCATCGCTCTTCCCACCTACATCAAGGACGGCAAGTTCGACTTCGAGAAACTCCACGCTGTCACTAAGGTTGTTACCTTCAACCTAAACCGTGTTATCGACGTCAATTACTATCCTACTATCGAGGCGCGGCGCTCAAACATGCGTAACCGCCCCATCGGTGTTGGTGTCCAGGGTCTTGCCGATGCGTTCATGGCTCTCCGCATGCCATTCGACTCGCCTGAGGCCAAGCTGTTGAACAAGCAGATTTTCGAGACAATTTATCATGCAGCTGCTGAACAGAGTTCGGAGCTCGCAGCGGTGGAGGGCACATATGAGACTTACCAGGGCAGTCCTGCGTCCCAGGGCCTACTACAGTACGATTTGTGGGATGTTACGCCTACGGATCTGTGGGACTGGTCGTCTTTGAAGGCCAAGATCGCCGAGCATGGGCTTCGTAACTCACTTTTGTGCGCTCCCATGCCGACTGCATCGACCAGTCAGATGCTCGGTAACAACGAATGCTTCGAGCCATATACGAGGTATGTTTCCTTCCGCTTCATTTCCAATGAAATCGCTTACGCTCTTACAGCAACATTTACACTCGTCGTGTCCTTGCCGGTGAATTCCAGGTTGTCTGCCCGTGGCTTCTACGCGAGCTCGTCGATCTCGGACTCTGGGACGACAACATGAAGAACATGCTCATTGCCCATAACGGTTCTATTCAAGCCATTCCCAACATCCCCGACGACGTCAAGGCCATCTACAAGACTGTATGGGAGATCAGCCAAAAGAAAGTCCTCGACCTCGCTGCGGACCGTGGAGCGTTCATCTGCCAGAGTCAGAGCCTGAACGTGCACTTACAGGCGCCCACCCTTGGTCAGTTGACATCGATGCATTTCTATGGATGGAAGAAGGGCTTGAAGACGGGCATGTACTACCTGAGGACCCGACCAGCCGCACAGGCAATCCAGTTCACCGTCGACCAAAGTCTGCTCAAGCAGGCTAACCCGAAGAAGGTTCAGCGGTCTACGCCTGCGCCAGTCGTTGCCCCTGTGATGTCTACACCCGTCAAACTGGCCCCATTGTCGAATGGTATCCCTACGCCTGCCTCGTCGTCGTCGTCTTCTCCCGTTCGTCCTGCTTCGACATCCACGTCTTCCGAAACGGTGTCGTCGTCGTCTTCTTCCGAGACGCTTGCCTCAGCTGCTGAGGAAGATCCGGAGTTGGCGAAGATCATGGCCGAGATAGCTGTCGAGGATCCGGAGTACGCCGCTGCGTTGAGGAGACAGAAGCAGCGTGAGTATGAGGCGGAGAAGCTTGCGTGCTCGCTGGAGAATAAGGAGGCTTGTGTGATGTGCTCTGGTTGATTCATCCCCTTCCTCCTTCTGTGTTTAGATTTAGGCTGTACATCTTTCTGTACTTTTATATGTATTCTCTGTACTACTTATCATCTTTTGTATACCACTCACAATACAGGCATCTTTTGAGTTATGTTGTCCCGGTATCGGAGCCTTGTTAACAAGACGACTTGGGTTGAATACTGTAACGTGAACGAGCTGAGGACTACTTGACCGAGTTCATTTCTCAGTGGATTACCATGGTTGTTGGATTAATTGTGGGAGAAGAGAAGAACCCACTACGATACGCGTCGGGAGATATCAGGATTGTGAAAAGATATCTTGAGGATCTGGGAGTCTCATTTTTGTTCGTGGCGCATATTCCCTGAGCGTTGGCGAGAGCCATTGGGGAGATCGTAGAGAGTCATGTAGGGCTGTGGGGGTCAGTAAACAATTTGCACAGCCAGACGTTCGGATGAGCTGTGGTTTGAACGCGCTGAGGTTAACGATCGAGAGTGGCAGGTTTGTGTTCACGTGAATGGGTTCAAAATAATTTCTGTCGTCAAACAGAGATTATACATCTGGTGCATGTATCTTGCGGCTCTCTTTGAGGTAGGCGAACCTTCTTACAAAGACGACTCGACTATTGAAGACTGAATGGTGCTTACACGAACTTTTCTTCATTTGCCACGCGTCGGGACTGCGATGATTGGTTCCGTGATCGTCATCATTGTCAATTCTAACACTGGCAGCCCTCACATCTTGTTCTCTTACTTATCGTGAGACACGCTGGTGCGCTTCTTCGATGTACTGGATGATGACTCTGCCTCCTGCGCCTCTCGCAGTCGTCGGGCTGTGACAGCCGCCTTCGCGTACCGCCCAACGGCGTCCAAGACAAAAGGTACTGTCGATCGCTCGAGCGGGAACACAGATTTGCAGTGGCCCTCGTCGCTATAAAGCCCGTCATGATGGGTAGAGATGGATTCATTGAATCATGTCGACTTCTACTACGAGCTCTGAACACTTTGTGGCCTCTGGCTCGAGCAAAGCCTCTCCTCCGCGGCGGCAGATCTCACGAGAGACGATCGTCGTTCTCCGTGAAGGCTCGCCTGGAGATGTACCGCTGATTTTACTGCATGGTGAGTCAACCCTTCGGCGTGTATCGTCAGATTGTGAGGCTCATACCGGTTTCTAGGCAGTGAAGGAACCATCAGCTGTTTTTCAACTCTTCGCAAGAAGTTCTCGTCGGCGTTGTGGGCTATCCAGCTCACGCCGGATACACCTATCGCGACGCTTGAGGAACAAGTACATTACTATTATAAGAAGATCAAGGTATGTGGTTCTACTTCAGGTCCTCTGACACCCTGCTAAGTTGAACTCGTTCTAGGCGAAACGCCCGAAAGGTCCCTACCGCCTCGCATCATTCTCCGCCACCAGCATAATCCTCATAGCATTGGCACACATGCTCGAAGCGAACGGGGATGAAATCCAGCACCTCTCCTTCATCGACAACTTCCCCGCCATCCACTTGGCGCCCGGATACGGCAGCGAGGTCTCCCGCGACACCGTACAGGGACTCAAGTCGTGTATAGACGCCAACATGTCCATCATTGGTGGTTTGATTCGCCGCGACGATGGGGGCGATAACGCCAGGCGGCACCGGCTGGCTGATGATCTTGCTGCGGGGTATCAGAATCCGCAGGACGCTGCGCCCCATACGCGCGCGTTCCTGGGCACGGTGTGTTCGCACACGGCGCGCGTCTTGAAGTTCCTGGATACCCACGGGCGCGACATGGAGATGTTCGCGGCGTGGATGAAGGGGATCAGGGCGCCGATGACGGTGTATGTCGCTTCGGAGGGGATGATTGCGCATGTGCCTGAGGTGGCTTTGAGCGCGGAGTGGTATGGGTTTGGGGTGCAGAGGGTGTTTCCCTATGCGGAGGTGGTGTATGTGGAGGGCGGGCATTTTGAGGTGTTGGGCCATGAGTTGGTGGCTGCTGGGTTGCAGGCTGGACAGGCGGCGCCGATGATGATGGTGCAGGCTCAATTGTAGTGATACCGATGTATGGCATATACCAATTGTTATTGCACTTTTGACATTGATAAGCTCGATATCCTGAACAGCATAGCATTGGCAACTCCCACTGCAGGCTGTCCTTCGCAAGTTTACTTCAACGCCGGTTGATCATGAACGACTCGGATGTACGTCCTTGACTGAGTTTCGCTTGCCCCGCTGCTCTCGTGAAGTGGATCGCCTGCTGCTTCCGCGGGTTTTACCACCATTTTAACGCCCAAGTTCTCTTGCTTGACTCTTCGTAGTACGCTATGCTAGCCTCGACATCAAGGTAAAAGCTACTAGCGCAGACGCCGGCTTAGTGCTGGCACCGTGCGTCAGGCTCGCTAGCTAGACTATCTAACTTGATGTTGCAGGCAAAAGCTCAAGAACCGAGGAATGAGGGTCCGAGTTGAGCATCTGCTACGCGAAAAATAAGCAGAGAGCGAGTCAGCCCCTTTCTCAGGCAGTCGACATGTTACTTCACATTTCGGACTGCCGTCCAGATTTGGGAGTGATTTGGGGCCCTTCTTCGTTTCCCAAAACATCCTCTTTTTATATAGCTTTTTTGACCAGGCTCCCTTTGCTGACTTATAGGCTATCGGGCCCGGGGTGACTGGATCCGTGTTCAGTACTTGTCTTCAGCCTTCGAGAGACTAGTACCGGTCCCTCACGTGCCCGCGTCAATACTTCCCCGGGCCGATCAGCTTTTGACCTGCTCTTGTCTTCAACCATCATCAGACACTGACAGTCCATATGCACGCGGGGGCTAAGACGACACCGGGCGACGTTAATGATGAGCACAAATGGCTGAAACAAATGATAAGGACCGCAACCGCGAATGGTTTACCTGACAAGCCCCACTAACCATTAGCCCTCATTGGATACATAAATCCCGGTCTACAAATGTGATTTCGACGACCACTATGTATCTCTACCTAGCCTGCTTGATTCTTAGTACGTTCCCCGAGTTTTTTTTACCCCATGGCATTGTACTCATTTTGACCACTGTGCAGTCATTGTTGTTTCCTATGTGTTCTACCGCCTGTATCTCTACCCGCGCTACTTTTCACCTCTTCGCTCCATCCCTGGCCCTCCTCTCGGATCCGTCATTGCAAGCCAATTCGGTGTCATGCTGCGGAATGAGACTGGCATCCCCAGCGAGAATGGGTCAAGAGCCATGGTCCCGTTGTCCGCGTCGTTGGCCCTGTGGGCGTTGAAAGAGTGATATTCACGAGTCAGGAGGCGTTGTCCAAGATTCTAGTTAACTCGGTCGATTATCCACGAGTTCGTCTCTTTTCTATGCATTTACTCCTGTTTATGTGTCTTTAGCCCGACTTTATGCGCAACCTACTTGGGAGCGTCTCGGGATTTGGGTTATTGACTCATGAAGGCAAGGAACACCGACAGATGCGACGCGCTATGAATCCTGCTTTTGGCCTACAGCATCTTATAGCTCGTAAGTGGACTTTCAAGATTTCTTGACGCTACTCAAAAGTGACCTTCCAGAGGTCGATATGTATTACGACTCAATTGAAAGGTACATAGTACCTCTAATGCACCAGCTAGTCTAACCGAAGTTTAGCCTCCTCGACATCCTTGGATCTCAAATCGACGCGCAGGTCAAACCTGAAGATGGCAAAGTTTTCCTCATGTATGAATGGGGTGCGTCGGCTCGTGCCCTTCATTCTATTGTGTTCTAACCTTCGTCATAGTCGGTAAAGTGACGTTGGACATAATTTGTTTAACTGCCTTTGGTTACATTACAAACTCCTTGCATAATCCGCACAACGAGTTAGCAGAAGCCTACGAAGGACTCATCAGCCTCAATTCCGGTCAGAATCTCGCGATTGGCATAGCAATCCACGCTCTGCCTGGTGCGACGCGTCTCTTCGGGTCGGAATGGATGTATAGACACCGTTGGATTCTTCGTCAGATTCCTCTTCTCAGTGCGTGGGCTGCTCTTCGAGCATGGTCGCGTCTCATGCGATGCAAACAGGATTTACCGAGATCGTGGTGGATCGTGTACACCGTATCAAGGATGTGTCTGCAAAGCTCCTTGCGGAAAAGCTTCACGACGCCTCTACGGTATCTGATATCGATTCAAAGAAGGATGTTATGTCCATCCTTGTACGTGCAAGAATGTCAGGTGGTGGGAAAGACAGCGATGGATATGTGATGAGCGATCAGGCAATGATGGACCAGGTGTTGACTTTCTTAGGCGCTGGACATGAGACGACTGCCAGTGCAGTTTCTTGGGTTTGCGTTCGTTTACTGTCAAGTGATCGCTTGCTCATGGCTCTGGGCTTGATAGACCCTCTGGCTGTTGGCAAGCAATCCGGAAGCGCAGACCAAGCTCCGGCGGGAGGTTATGCCCGTCTTTGAACAGTTTGACGGCCGGCCGGACTACAAGGCTCTCAAGGACATGCAATGGCTCGATGCTGTCGTGTGCGCGTTATAGTCTCGGTCCTCGTTTCCTCCGTCTGATCTCCCTGCAGCATGGAATCCCTGCGCATCCTCCCTCCCGTTCCCATGACCGTCCGGTGCGCAAACAAGACGGACTACATCGACGGCGCGCTCATACCGAAAGGGACACTCTTCTACATCCCCATCCGCGTCGTGAACACGTTGACGACGATCTGGGGAGAGGACGCGGAACAGTTCAATCCGATGCGGTGGATGGATCCAGAAATGGCCGGGAAAGGGAGGATGTTGACGTTTTTGGAGGGCCCGCATGGGTGTATGGGGAAGGCAATGGCGGTGATGGAAATGAAGGCGATAGTTGGGTAAGTTCCAATGCAATCTTTCCTGCAGGGAACGGACGCTGACGTGTTCTTTCCTTCCAGAGCGTTGATTTCCAAGTTTGAGTTTTCACCAGGGGTGGAAGGACAGGTTGCCATCCCGACTGCTGCAGTTTCGATGAGTGCGTTTAACTGCATCAGAGTCGTTGTGATGGGCTAATTCACTTTCTGTAGAGCCCAAGGATAGTATGCCGCTGAGAGTGCGACGTGTATTATAAGTGTATATTTATGAATGAACTGCCTTCAAGGTTTCCGCGGACGACAAGTTGACTGTTTAACGTTTAGCGCCTAGTCAGTTGCCAGCATAACCAGGCGCCTAATCGAACCGCTCACTTGATGCTTGTGACACCCTCATTCAAGGTTCTCCCGGGCAGCCTCATGTTTGCGCTCAGTCCCCACTTTCTCACCCACTCTTCCCCACTTTCCCACCCACTCTTTCCCACAACGAGCATGCCCTCGTTTCCTTGCTCTCGCTTGGAATGTGCGGGGTGGACCTTCACGTCGGAGAGAGCGCTCAACGAACACTGGGAAAGTTCGCCGGATCATCCGTACTGCACGACGTGCTGCTTGCGGTTACCTAACCAGGCAAAGCTGGACTATCATAGACACTCCCGACACCCGTACTGCGCTGAACATGATCGCTATTTCCCATCGAAGGAGGCTTTGTACAGCACTGCAAAGCGAAGCATCTTGATAGATTCTGTGTGGATTGTGAGGCGTTGTTTGAAGATGAGATGGATCGCCGCAAGGTGGGCACGTTCCCTTCTTGATGGTGTGGGGGAGGTGTTGATAGTGAGTAAAGCATTACTTTGACAGCGATAAACATGCGTCTTGCGATATCTGCAGGAAGGGGTTTCGGTCTGATGACGCGCTGATTGCGCATTACAAGTCGACGGCGAATGAAGGGCATTATATTTGCACGTTGTCGAGCTGTCCTCGGAATATCTTCGAACATGAGGAAAGTCTGGTTGAAGTACGTAGGCTGCATTATGCGTATGGGCGTGATGACTGACGGTCTTATCAGCATTATGTTAAACATGCTAGCGCACACTTCTATTGCATTGAATGCAAGATCAAGTTCGCTCATGATTATGCTATTGAGCAGGTCCGTTTGTACTCCCATCTGAAACTTCCAAAAGCTTGAATGTTGTTATTTAGCATTTCAATGCTGCTGCTGCTCACAAATCGCCGACTCGCGATGATTCGACGAATGAAGGGTTCTATTGCACACCCTGCCAACGCTCGTTCTCGAGCGAGTTCAACAGGCGCCGACACCTCGCCACCAACACAAGACACAACTATTGCTTCCAGTGCTCTAAAGATTTTGAGAGCGAGCATGCCCTCGAAGTGGTACGCACTAACCCACAACTCTTGACACTGCGAATATTCTGAAATGACCTTGTGTCATCAAGCACACAAAGTCCTTTGCGCACAAACCGCGTGATATCGCGTGCCCTTGCGGCTGTGACAAGGCGTTCAAGCTGCGATCTAGCGTCCTAGACCATCTCGCTTCGGGCCAATGCGCCAACTTGCCGAGGATTGGAAGACGCGAAGTCAACGCGTCTGCGCGTTCTGCTGGTGTTCCTGGCGTTATCTCCCCGACTGGCGGTACTTACGAAAGGAACTGGCCCACGGTCGCGACTGAACGTTCTTATAATCCTGTGAAGCGGGTGTACGAGTGTTTCGTATGCGAGAAGGAGTTCCCTCTCCTCAATTCGTTGAATCAACATCTTGCTTCGGGGGCGCATGATCGGTCGCACTATCGGTTAGTAGCATGTGCATGATTGAAATGTTTATCTGGGTGACCTGATTATTGGTAGGTGCACGCGTAAGCGCTGTGGGCAAGAGTTCAGAGGGCTATCGGATTACGTTCGGCACCTTGAAGATGAGGCGTCGTCTGATAAAGGGGATTTCAGACGGGTGAAGAAGACAATTGGCGGTTACACAAAGAAGATTGTGGAGGATTTGGTTGAAGGGAACAGCTTCAAAGGGTAGTAAATATTACCACCGATGTACTAACAGAAGGAACGACTGAACAACTGTGAACTCAAGTCAATACTCGTCGATCGGGCCGATGTCCCGACGTTCTCCTTTCTTACGCCATCACATGAGTCATTTTTCTTGTCCTCTGTCGTGTTCACAGCGCGTTCCATAACGCGGCATCAGCACCAATTATTGCCGCGAATACGGATTCTCCATCGCCTTCATGCCTTCGACTACCGAACGACCGCCCACAGTCAGGAAATCGCCCTATCCGATATCAAGCTGGATATCTCCTGGAGAATTTAGATTCTAATGCTTGCCGGCCCTACAGCTCATTTTTTTTTACGAATCAGTCCTGAATATTAGACGTGGCGCAACGTTGCATTCTGCCTTCCTTCGTCCTGACGTCGTTTACCATGTGAGCGTCATATTAGGTTTGATCAATGATCAACTGCACAGCTCGTACGTCGGGGAGCGTTAACATACAGGAACGACCAAAAAGGCCTTAACTAGACGCGTCTTGAGATTGAGGACGACGGGAACTCCAAGCATTTCGCGTCGCCTTTCAGCGGGACTCCGTGGCTTTTCATCTGTCGCCATCAGCCAAGTCCACCTCGAAACGAACTAATTTCTCTACTCCGGACAAATTCGCTCGCGCTCGCCATAATTAGGCTCGAGGTTGTTGTGCCAGCGTAGAATGTCGGGACACGGTGGTTTGAGGTCGGGAGTCCGACGGGTTTCCTCTTGTCAAGGGTGCGCAAGGAGCTCCGTGCTTATGGATTGCTCAAAGATGAGCCTGTACATGGAGACTCCTCGCTTGTCTGCAAACGTGCGTCCAGGAGTCATGAACTTGATATGTGACGGAATCGGAAAGCTTCGTCGTGAAATGCGCTCATATTAATATGTGCTGGTCGTTCATTTTCGTGAGTAGATTATAGTCGCCTCAGATGTTAATCTGTCCACGACGGAGGAGAAATCCAACTGAGGGCCCCGTCTGCCCACAACGTCGATTTCCTCCTTCGACAACTTCGAGAGCCCTCACTGGTCCGTCATCGCAGCGTAATCTAGTTCACAAACGAATTATCTACCTTTTGTATCCCTCGGGAGCTCGAGAAGTGGATGACATGGCATGGACTCAGTGCACTCAATGTCTGTCAGAAGATCATTGCCTTTGAGAAATGAGAAGGCCTACATTCTAACTTTTGGCTGTGGACGATGTCGTCCTAGAGGCAGAGATCATGACTTGTAGGCTCAACGTTCAACGCCTCAAGGCGAGGAGCGCGCGCTTAATTCAGACGGAGTGTCAACTACGTGGGACCAGGGAGAGTGATCAGTGATCAGTGATCACCAACTTTTACTGCGCCACCTGGCACCCTAACTCGCACAAAAAGTGAGATATTCGAATATCTGTGACAACTGTGAGATTCGAACTCACGCCCTTTCGGACTAGATGATCACTGAGACCTGATTCTAGCGCCTTAACCGCTCGGCCAAGTTGCCATGTACTGCCGGATGAAGAGATCAATCAGTACACTATCACTTACAAGTATTGATTGCATTTCATGCTTTGGCGATTCCGAATGATTGTAGAGACTCAAGAGTTACAGATAGTGATTGTTCCGGTCAAAATCACTGAAGCGTGTTACAACTTGAGCTAGGAACCCTGGTCAATCCCGCGACTGTCGCTGCCATCTATGTATAGCGCGTAAAGGTTCCAGGTGCATTTGCTGAATATCTCGAGCTAGGCGACGCGTAGCGCAAACACGTAAATCCCCCGGTGACCAGGATTCTGGAGCTTCGAGATTTATGCCACGTAAACGGATTAGCGCTGTCCACAATTCTCCGTGTTTCCCCTGCGCACTCGAGTCCACCCATGACGAGGGCGGGGAAATTTGTATTGGTTGTATGTAGTTCGCGACATCGATGTTGATGGTGGTGATGTATAAAGGCGGACTAGGGTGGCCGGGGAGAGCGGGGTTGGCTGAGTGAGGCAGAGGCTGAGATGAGTCCGGGGTAGCAAGTGAATGTAGACCGCTCTGGATTGGAGAAGGCAAAGAAACAGAAAGCTCGAGAAAGAGGGAATCGGAGCGGTTGTAGGCGGGGTCTAACATGTGTTTCCCCGCGTCGTTCAGCCCAGGTCCCGTTTCCCCAGATGTGTAAACCCCACGGGCCACAGCCGTCACCGGTACGCCATCATCAGATCATCACGTCGAGCATGGTTATGGGGCAGTTACATGAGGAAGCAGCGGCAGCGGGCATGCTTCCATCTCTAGAGTTCGAGGCCAGCTGAGCCCCGTTCGATAGTACTCTGGATTCCAAGCATGCTTCTGAGCGGAGCGGCGAGTCGCGTCGTTGCCATCAACACGTCCAAGTCCAGATTCCGGGCCGTAATCAGTGACAATCACAGGAGTCGGCAGCGGGACGGAAGCAAGATAAAGAGACGGGCCGACGGCGGGGCGTGTTCCCATGGACCTGGGGAACGACGCGACAGCGTTCAACGACGAACTGAACAATTTGTAGCGATGTCTGGTGACGTGGGGTAATCGGAAGGGGTAGAGAGGAATTTGTAGGGGAAGGAGGTGCAGCAAAGCGTCCGAGAGAGTCCGGCCCTATGAACGGAGATAGACGCGACTGGGCAAGGGCCAAGACCGGCGTGGAATAGGTGGCACAGGTGATTCTGCTCTAGGCTGTACATAAACTACGTTGCCACGCCGCAATACATGGACGCTTGGCACCCCACTTTGTCAAAGAACAAAGGTGGAGTGCTACGCGGGGAAAGGCTGTTCCGCTGCGGGGACGGACCGGAAGACGAGGCATGTGTCCGGGGGGGGTCGGAACTAGAAAGATATCACGCCGGAAAAAGATCGACGCATGGAAAAGGAAGGTCCCTGCTGCCCTTGTCTTTTACCACCATCATCCGTCCCAGTCTGACGGACACCCCCCATCATCGTCGACGACAACGACAACGTTGGACGATGCACGAGAAAGTCGTGCCGAGGCCGTACAAATGCCCCTACCCTCTCTGTGGGCGCGCGTTCAGCCGCCTCGAGCACCAAACTCGCCATATCAGAACCCATACGGGCGAGAAGCCTTTTGTCTGCGCATTTGTAGGCTGCGAGAAACGCTTTTCTCGCAGCGACGAGCTTACACGCCATTCGCGCATTCATAACAATGCTCCTACGCCTGCTATTATTTCCAATAACGGAAACGCAGAGCGCAAAGAGACAAGGATCAAGAAGAAGGCAAGGAGTAGGGCGGGCAGCGACGATGAGGTGTGTATTCGACGATTTAATCGATGTCCACATTGTTTTACTGATTATGTGATTTTCCTCAAGGATTATGCGCGACCCACGGCAGTCGGTACTTATGATGTGCCTCATTCCAGACGGAGCACGCCGTTCACCACACTTTCTAGTGTCGCCATGGACGAGCTCTATGCATTAGAGAGGGAGGAGGCATTGCGCCGTGCTGAATACGAGGCGCGCCACGCTGATGCACTGCGGAGGGCGGAATACCAGTCTAGAACGGTGGAGACCCCCTTCTCCTTCAGAATGACCAAGAGCGCGACCACGTCACCCACCACCGAGATGCATGGTAATGGCTACTTTGGCATCTCCAATGCCCGCGACGACGACGACGAGCCTTTGCATACGGAACAACGCAAGATCACCCGCCGGCTGTCTGGTCCCGCATGGCAGATGACACCGTTTGAGCACCACCATTCCAACACTCACCACATGCATCACGACCGCCACCATCCATATCATCGCCCCACAGCCCCTCGCCACAATCGAGTGACTCCGATGGTCCGCATGTACCTCATTATTCCTCGAGTCTCCGCACCAGTGCCACACATACCCCAAGCACTTCTCCATTTCTTGGACCGCTACGGGGTCTCCAGCTGCACAGTGCTGATCCGTCTCGCGCTCCTAGTCCCACCCTTATGTTACCGCCACCGAGCATACCGCACCACAGTTCCGGCACTCCGCCTAGTAGCCGAAGTCGTAGTGGTTCTCCTCCCCACAGTAACAACCATCACCATGTGCATCATCATCTAGCCCATTCAGTTCGGATGGCATTTGGCATGACTCCCATACACGCGAGTAGCCACCAGACACATCCACATGCGTATTCCCATCCTCCACCTAGTACGCCCAGTACACCTGATTCGAGCACGAGCAGTTTACACACTCCAATTACGCTTGCGCCACTAAAGATTGGCGATGAGGAGGGCGAGGATATCAAGAAGGGCGAAGAGCTGCCTGGCTTTAGTCTCTTTGAGGCCGCTGTACGCGGGGAGGGCGGAGCCTGGTAGTTGTCACATTGGGTTTTTGATTTTATGATTTACAGTATTCGTTTTCCCTGCTTTGAGGACTTTCTCTTCTCACACAATTGTATCCACCACCCTCCCCGCTCATGGCCACGTTATATACCATTATAGAGATAGAACATACTTAGACTATACTATTTATTTGGAGAGCTGTTTGTTCGTTCGAGGTATATATTTGTTGTGCTTCTAATACACCCTTCTCGGTTTCTGTGGTTTCATGAAGGACTGAAATGGTTAGATTGTATGGTGGCGGACAATCGGAATGTCAAGTTTAAAGTCGAGACTTGAACGCGGAGTCGTGTAGAGGTGGGGAATCAAGGGAAGCCGTGAGTCTGTAGGTTCAGGTGGCGCAGTGAACACCGATAATATGGTGAGGTGGCCGAGCGGTCTAAGGCGCCAGACTAAGGATCACGTGGTTCTATCACGATCAAATCTGGTCCGAAAGGGCATGGGTTCGAATCCCATCCTCATCATTTCTCCTTGAGCTAAGTTTTTAGGTGAATTGAATAGGGTGGCGCAGGTTAGGGTGGCGCAGTAAACTTCCGGGGGGTGTTAGTAACGGTATTGATACCGACCCCCCCCCCCCGGAGGCCCTGGTTTTGAAACCGTTAGTAACGGTTTCGATACCGGCACGTGTTTTTAACACGTGATGTGGCGCAGCGGCTCGCCGCCCTCATCCCGCCCTTGTCCCGCCACTCTCAGCCTCTCTCAGCGCCAGCGCGCCGTCACGTGAAGTGATCACGTGCCGGTATCGAAACCTACCTCCCGACCCCCGACAGTTTCAATACCGTATTGATACTGTTAGTAACCGCAGTAAACCCGAGGTGTATCAAAACCAAGGGTTTACTTCACCACCCTAGCGCAGGTTACAAGTTGAAACTTGACGTTGAGTCATTGACTCTTGAGTCTTGAGGCTTGACGGTTGAAGTTTTGAACTGACTCAAGAGGTGGATGGCCGATGGCGCCACAGTAATGCCTGCGTAGGTTTTGTGTGATCGGCTGAACCGGGTGCGAGAAGGTAGAACACCTCGAGCTAGAACGCAACCTCATAAGTATTCACTACTGTAAGTACTTTGACAGGGCACAGAGAGTATTTTGCCCTGTCAAGCTGATGACATCCACCCTCTTCCGGCATAAGCTGTCCGACCATTTGCCATCATATATAATGTATCATACACGCTCAGTGTGTTACAATGCTTCTACTCTTGTTTCCTACGCGACTTCGTAAAAGCCTTAATCTCTGTTCCTTTTAGAGACCTCAACGAGTCACCGAGTCACCGAGTCATCTGGTGACTCGACTCGCCTCGGGCACCTCGGCGTTCGCACTCGTGTGACTCGCGAGTCACGTACTCGCGAGTCCGGTCGCGGGTCTGAGTATCCATCTGCGGACCACGAGTCATCACACAATGACTCGCAAATATTTAGGTATGTATTTTATCTTAATTTACAAATTTTTAGCAACTCAAACGGACCCTTGCGTGGCTCAAACGAGCTATACGCAACAATTTCGCCAGATCCGGCGACTCGGGCCGAGTCCCGAAGCGACGCGTAAGCGTCTAATCGGATGGTAACTCTCTCTATCTTACCACCATCACCACATCCCAGAGCGCGACGATTGTCGCCTCTGCTGTCCTGACGATTGTCAGACAGCTGTGAGGTGTGTTTCTGGCCTCGGCTTTGTGCCGGGCCTGCTGCTGCTGTCTCCGTGAAGCAGCATAGGACACAACGACGACCAGGACCAGGACGACTACTACGACTACTGGCGACTAGGACGACGACCAGGCCCAGGACGACAATCGCGACCGGGACAGTTTGCGGGAGGAGGTAACGCTGTTTCGTTAGGTGGACAGCGGTCGTGGCGGGATTGTGTCGCATCGGGTGGACAGCGGTCGTGGCAGGATTGTGTCGCGTTAGGTGGACAGTGAGATTGCGCAGGAGAACAGGAGACAGGTGAGTTTTTCTTTGTATCAGGACTACTACCACCACCTCCATCTTCCTCCTCTGCTACCACTCTCCCGCCATGTCACCACTCTCCCGCCATCTCACCACCACCCCTCCACCACCACCCCTTCCTACAGCTACCACCCCCCACCCTACCTCATGCACAGCTGAGTGTCCCCGTGCCATTGCCCGGGGATGCTCACTGGGCATGAATACTGGGGGTGTACGGCTGTACGGACTCGCGAGTACTCACGAGTATCCGAGGTGACTCGGACTCGAGGCGATGACTCGCGAGTGGACTCGCAGATACTCACGAGTCATCGCGAGTCGAGTGCAACGCGAGTCTGAGCAGGACCTTTTTGGACGTGAGTACTCATGTCCCGGATCGCGAGTCTGACTCGCGTCGGACTCGTTGAGGTCTCTAGTTCCTTTTCTTCTCCTAAAATATGGAAGAGCTTCTACAGTTACAGTCAAGGATAGACCAAGCTGAATGACCGTTCTGCAAGATGCACGCGAGCAGTGAGTGGTGTGTAGTGCATTTCCCTATCATCCGCCTCTTGGCCTGAGGCAATATAATAATAATACACAGCAAATGTCCATGAGGGAACCGCCGGCTGCACAGGATCTGAGCGGTGACCACGTCCCGACCGAGGGGCGCTCTGCCTGTACAGAGAGCCTCGACAGGATAATACATAATTTTGTGCTCTCCAACCCACATAGGCCCCTGACACCCACCAGTCTTCCAAATTCACACCATTAATCTCCAGACCCAGCAAACAGGCAAAAAAGCAAGTAACTGAAACCTGAGAACAACCCCGTCAAACCTCCTCATCAACACTGTCATAACCATCGAGTGCTTCATCCTCTGCGCCGATCTGAATCAACTCCTCATACGTTACCATTGTGCCGACCACTTCCCAACATGATAAAGCAGCCGCCCCACCGCCCGAACAGATGCCCTATTGAATATGAGGCAACGTAGCAAGCGCAGCGCATCCTCTGCATCCAGCTGATCTTAACCAACCAGCACCCACTCTGGCATGACTGGGAGAACCTCTGTCCAGAATTGCGCTCTCGCGATGATTGACTCTGGATGAGCCTCACACTGCAGAGCAATATGGTCCACAGTCTCCAGGGACTGATGGCATTGTCGACAGAGACGCATGCAGACTGGCACCTTGATGTGCTGAGAATGAATCCCCCGTAGACCATGTGCGCCCAAAAGAAAGCGGGTCAACGCGACACGATGATCTGCCACATGCACCTCGGTAAGGTAGTGCGGCAGGATCTTTGACGGCGCGTCTACAAAGGGTTCCGCGCGGCCGTGTAGAAGGTATAGACAGGTAGTCGTCTCAGTAAGCTCACGCAGGCTGGTTTTGCTGGCATGCGCGACGTCCTTCATGGGACTGTCAATGAAATCTACGGACATCATACCCACCGGTGGGAGAAGATCATGTGCCGGCAGTACGCCTCGCAGCGCGATATCCAGATCCATAAGCCAAGAGGAGTGGTGATGTAGTCGAAGCGTGTCAGAAACGCGTAATGCCCGAGCCGCGAACTGTGAGAGAGGCAAAGAGAGAAGATAACACAAATATCGTAGCGTCAAGATGACACGGCGATACTTAAGAGGCTCTCGGTGAACAGGACACTGCGTATCGATCCCCAAGATCCGTCTGAGGCAAGCCTTCTGAACACTCACCAGCGAAGCCAATGCACCCAAATCGACGTCAGGCGTCACCTCACAGCCGCTGATAAGGTGACAGTCCACCAAGGAGGAAAAGAGCTGAATGCCAAGCTGCAAGTTTTCGTTCTGAAGGAAGGCGTCATCCGGGTGCAACCGAGACATTACCAAATTAAGATCGCCAAACTTGTCCTCCCACCATCACGTCGCGGTAATGCTCGTACAGACTATCGGTATAGCGACAGCCTGGGAACCAAGTCACCTTTACTTACGCGTGTTCAACTAGCTGCGCTCTAACGCCTTGCCGAGTGCTTGCCAGTGACACGAGATCAAGCATGAGTCCAGAAAGAAGACGGATATTTGGCCATGTCGAACTCCAAGGGCTACAGCCTGGAATGAGGACTATATCTTTGGCAAGGTTCCCGCGGTCGCACCTTGAACAGCCCGACCTTCTGTAAAAACAGCATCCGCTCAGATTTTACCGAAGTTTGGACAGATCATCCTCCTACCATAGTCTCCAGGGCCATTGGGAATTCTCCATTACCTTTATCCTTTGTCTCGTGTGATTTGTGCAACCTCCGTTGGCGGGCGCTTAAAAGAACCCTTTCACGACGTCCTCGTTGCGTAAGTAGTGCCACTCCTCGTTTCCTTTGTTGACTGTTCTCACTTATACCTCGCCATCTGTTCAGCATTTCCGCCAACCATGAACGACCTCTTTAACCGAACGAACCTCAAATCTCTTGACGCGGTTGACGAAGCCTTGTTCGAGTTCACGACTTCTCTGCAAGAGAAGAATATCCAGAATACTTTGTCCACCGCCGCGCGCGATGAGACCCCGACGACTCTAGCTTTGATTTTGGCCAGTAGGTCTTCAACTCATGTGGCATCGATGTTTCCAATGACTTGACGGTTCTAGATGTGCCTCCGTTTCTTGTTTCTGCCCTCATGCGAGCATACCCCGCTAGTGCTGCAGGCTTCCCCGACAGTGTTCATGACTGCCTTTTACACCATCTCTCTTCGACGTTCTTGTTTCTTTTCGATGAGCTCGCTGATCGTGAAACCAAGTCCGCCTTCTCCCACAATGACCACGTCGTTCGGGCGGGCAGCATTGTCCTGAGGGCTCTGAGCACCTATAAGCCACCGAAGGTACAAGAGGACGATGTGGATGTACCCCCTACCGGGCGACGGGTCAAAGCACCTAGCCAAAAGAAGCTAAAGCAGGCAAAGCGCGCTGCTGCGCCTATGATTCCCATCGTGGAATCGAAATATTACGAGGCTCTCGACGTGCCTCCGCCGACATCCCCGCCAGATGTATACCGGGTTGTCGAAGAGATATTGCAGAAGCTCAAGGAAGTGCTCGAAGTAGGCACTTTGTTTGCGCTACGGCGGAAGGTTTATTGATGCGCGTTCACAGTTCTATTTTGGGTATCTGCAAGATGAGAACATTATCGCCTTTTTGAAACAGGCATCCGTCTTCATTCCACCCCGCAAGCATCCGCCGTTTCGGGGATAACAAGAACAAGCTCGAAGCGGATGAGAATGTCGGCAGTCAGAGCTCCGCTGCGCCAGGCTCTGTGTACCCCTTCATCCAGCCGATGAAGTCGTAAGTTGGACGATCATTTGTCGCGTCTTCGACAGCTGACTATGTGTCTTAGCGCCCTGCATTTTGATAGTCCAGAGGGTTTCGGCGCGTGGAAGATTATCGTGCGCAACAGTGTGCAGAACGTGCTAAGACGGGCAAGGAAGAAACGCCCGGCTGCATTTGACATCATCGTCAAAAAGTTCAAGTACATCTCCAGCAAGTCCTTTCAGGTCGTTTGCTCACAATACTGATAGGGAATTGTCGATGGGCCACTTCTCGGAGGATAATCAGAAACGCCTGAGCGGGTTTTCCTCCTCGGACGTGGCTGTCTTCGAGGCGAAGCTGTCTCGCGATTTGAGGATCATTGTACGAGTCCGCCGATTTTGGGTTCTCTCCGATTAATGACCTTGCCACCATAGTATCAAATAGACTTGATCCCAACAGAGAATGAGGTTTGTCGTTTCCATCATGTATTCCGTATCTCGTTGACGTTGCATCACCGACAGGTCGAGCAACAGGGTAAAGGACTCGAGCTTCGGACATGCACGTAACCTGACTGTCCCGCCAGCCATCAAGATTTTCGATATCTGCACGCATACGCAGATGGACAACCGACTCCGGGCTGCTATCAGCAGTCAATTGCGCAAGAAGGGTACGCTCTACAGAGATCAGTGAGTATGCTCATTAGGATTTCCGTGTTGCCGGTTGATCAGTGTGGCGCAGTTGCGCCGTACGCATGAAGTCCACACTCGCGGGCGAAAAGGATATTCTCGTGCCCGCGACCTTCCCGGCGCTACCTGAAGTTTTACCGGCCGAGGTCGCGAACTTGCCAGATCTGCTTTCAAACAATTCTACCATGGTAACGTGAAGCTCTCTACCTTCGATGCAGAGACTTCTAACTGTTGACTAGGTCCATTCTCGAATTGTGTACGTGTGCTTTCTTTGCTGATGAATCTGATATGAACATGCTTTCCGGTTCAGTGTGGAGAAGTTCGTCACGTTCTCTAAGGTGTGTACCGTTGGTTTGAATCCCGTCAACGGAAACTAACAAGAACAGCCCTTTCTCGATGGTGAGTATACTCGACAGGCTTTGTGTTTGCGCAATAGAGCTGTTTTTTAGGAATCATGGCCGACGTGGAGATGACGTTGCCTCATTTGGTGTCGTAAGTGTGAGGCGGGCTCTCAGTGCATGTCTAACCGTCATCTCCAGTTCACAAGAAAAGAGGATTATAGAGCATCCGACGTCGTGTTATGTTATCGGCCGCAGTGGTACTGGGTTCGTGTCCTTCATAATCATATCAAGTTTACTGGTCCTTCTGACATCAATTTGTTAAACAGAAAGACGACTACCATGCTTTTCAAGATGCTTCTTATCGAGCGTACCCACCATCTAGTTGGCGATGGCGGATCACGACCTCGTCAAGTCTTTGTCACAAAGTCGCGCCTGCTCGCCACCAAGGTTCAGGAATATTTTGAAAAACTGTCGACGTCGTTGACGCATGCGTCGAAAACGTTGGAGGAGCTTCGAAGCTTGTCCCGGTTCGCGGCGCCGGTCGACCGCGATATACACGTCTCTCTTGTTCCTCAAGACGAGAGAGAACGGCGGACGGATCTTCCCACGAAGTATAGCGAGCTTGAGGATAAGCACTTTCCTCTTTTCATCTCGTACGACGCGGTACGCTCTTTGGTATGTAGCTGTGCAACTCCGCGTTAATGTTCTTGTTAGTTGTGCGACCTACTGGAGGCCGACATTTTAGCCAAGAGGCAGGACTATCGGAAAGCCGATATGATCTCGTTTGAATCGAACTTTGTGTCGTCTTATTGGGCTCATTTTCCAGAACCCCCTCGGAAAGGACTAGGTAAGTGTTCCTGCGCTCATTTTCACTGGTCGAAATCTCAATTATCCTGGTCATCAGATCCCGCTCTGGTCTTTAGCGAGATCATAGGTACGGGGATAAGTACTAGCTTTCCCTCCGTCTCCTTTCTCATATGAAATGAACAGGTGTGATCAAAGGCTCCGAAGAGACGTTGAAGAAAGAGAAGCGGTACCTCAGTCTGCAAGATTATGAGCTTCTAAGCGGCCAGCATTCAACGTTGGAAGGTCGCTCGTCAGATGTCTATGCACTCTTTGAGTCCTACCTTCAGCTGAAGATGCAGAACAACGGTTACGATTCTGCTGACCGGTGTGTAGTCATGGGTCTGTTTTTATACCCTGTCGCTGACGCTTGTTAGTACGCACCAAATATTGCGATACCTCGAAGAGTTGGGTGTTCCGGGAACACTGATCGATCATCTGTTCGTGCATGCGTCACTTGAGGCGCTGTTTGCTTACAGTCCCTCCAGATACGTCGACGAAGTTCAGGACAATCTCTTGATCGATGCGATGAGTATGTGTCCCATCCGAGGCGAATAGCTACAAGCGACTAACGAGTGATTGCAGTTCTGCGCGCGCTCTGTTCTAATCCTCACGGGCTCTTCTGGGCGGGTGACACAGCCCAAGCGATCTCTATCGAAAGCGCTTTCCGGTTAGATGACCTCAAAGCCTTCCTGTTCAGAATAGAAGTGGGTCCCCGTTAGCGCTTCTGGTGATCAAAGCTCATGTTTTAGCAGACTCGGAACTGCCAGAATCAGAGCCAGTCGCCGAACCTTGCCGTCGCGCGCGTAGTGGATCCAGAGCTCTTCCAATTGGCCGTCAACTACAGGTCCCACGCAGGAATCGTCGACTGTGCACACTCAGTCATTGATCTTATCACTCGATTCTGGCCCAATTCGATTGATAGACTGTCGCCGGAGGTCGGAATTGTTGATGGCTGCAGACCGGTGTTTTTCAGTAACCATGATGACAAGCAGTTGGAGCAGTTCATTTTCGGTGATGCGGGTAACAAGGTGGAGTTTGGGGCGCACCAATGTGATCTGATTTACTCGATGTTCAAAGGATCTATACTGAATGTTTTCAGGCATCTTGGTACGCAACGAGAGCGCGAAGAAACGCTTGAAGGAGAGGTTGGAGAGGCCGGAGTTGTATTGTCAGTATCGCCGCTTAAACTTCCCGGTTATCTGTATTCATCTTGTTGCAGTACCATCTACGAGAGCAAAGGTCTCGAGTTCAACGACGTAGGTTTCTCCTGAGTGTAACGACGCTAGGCTTATGCTTTGCAGGTTCTTTTGTACAATTTCTTCAGCGATTCGGTCATTACTGATTCTGCATGGCGTGTCATTCTTAATGCGGTAGACGACTGGAGTCAAGTCGGCCAACGAGTTCCTGCGCCGGCGTTTAGCAACATTCGACATGCTAGCGTCTGTTCCGAGGTATGTCAGTTGAGTGGTACTTTGGCTGAACCTCATCATGATTCTAGCTCAAATCTCTTTACGTCGCCATAACACGAGCTCGAGAAAATGTCTGGATAGCGGATAGCTCTGAGAAAGGCCGCTCGATGAAGGTAAGGATGTCAATGCGCACGAAACAAGGCTTGACATGAATCCAGACGTATTGGACCAGTCGCAATCTCGTGGATAATTACGCCCCCGGAAAAGATGCTCCGCAACTCGCGACTTCTTCAAGACCAGAAGAATGGATTGCCCAGGGACACGAACTATTTCACCAACAGAGATATGAGCAGGCCCGGCACTGTTTCACGCGGGCGAATCTTCCCAAATGGGCGGCTATAGCGGGCGCCTACTACGCGCGGCAAAAGGCCCGGCTGATCCCGAACACAAAGCAGAAACTTCACGAATGTCACCTCGCTTTCAATGAGGCTGGACAAGCATTCTATGATTGCGCAAATGCGGAATCTGACGACACCCGCCTAGTGTACCTCAAGAACAGTGCTGCTTGTTTCGAAGAAGGCAACAACATGGAGCGGGCGGCGTACGTTCATCGCCTAGCCGGAAATTTCACTCGCTCGGAGAGCTGTATCGGGACCTGAAGAAGTTCGATGAGGCGCTTGATGTCGTTGAGACCTCTCGAGACGAGATGGATGTGAACATTGTAAACAGCATTGTCAAACGTGCACGTCTCGCCTACTTTGATGCTCGGAGATCGAGTACGTGGTACAGTACCGATTTTGATATAGCTTGACTTACACTTCTCACAGTAAAGGATGTCGGTTATTCGATTCGACTGACGAAGTACTAGAGTACTTGGACGAGCGTGATCTCGGACTGGCCCGAGCCGATATACTGGTGATGCGTGGCGAGACCGTGGCAGCTGCTGAGGTCCATTACGCCGAGGGTCGACGCGATGCAGCCATTTCGCTCTTTTTCAGGATCCCGAAAACACTGTTGGAATGCAACGAGGACTAGCCTGCATTGTGGAAAGTCTATGGTCGTATTGTTCATTTGGCCGACCATCCTCTCAGGTGCAGACGGATCCTCGCGTCCAAGACCTTCTGGCTTTGGTACCTGGCGACCTTAGCAAAATGTCTCCAGCTCACGTTAAGCAGGTATGCAGTGAGAAACGACTTATCACCTGTACGCTAATGATCTATTCATTAGCTTGCCATGTTCCGTGCAATTTCCACGTATTCGCGAGGCGAGTTGGTTCAATTAAGTCGAGAATTCTTGGCGGAAGCAGATTCCGCTTCTGCACTACACTGCCTTGATCACGTCTTTTCAACTCATCTAGAGCTTCGATCTGCTCCACTTGCAGACGTGGTTCAGAAACTCGAGTCTTCCTTTCATACGTTGCGCTGCTTTCCAAAGCTGCCTTTCATCCGGATCCCGTCAATGATGCCTCTCTACGACGTCTATTTGGGGTTTGGCGCATCTCCGAAAACACGGTCTCGGTGCCTATCTCGGCTGTCTATTTGCACCGTGAGCTACTTCGACTAGGGCGTGGATATGCATCAGTCATGTCTGTTGCAGACTTTCATATCCAGTTCCGCGGAATTCTGTCGAGGCGGCTGAGAACTATAGCTGCCAGCATGAACGAAGTTTGCTGGAGCGCTCAAGCCTTTTCACCCTGCCTCTCCTACATGTTCTCGGGTGCCTGCCCGCGTATCACCTGCCCGGACGAGCATTTATCGGAATGCGATATTCCTACCAACTATTACGCTCAGCGTGTGCGAGCCCATCTACAACAGATCCTGATCTCCAAGTGGCTCTGTAATAATGCAACCTTTACCCTCGAGAGCGATGATCAGTCGCTGTCACCGAGGTATGAACAGCTTCCTATATTTTTCTTGATATCTCATTACTTTCAGGCTTCTCGTTGAGCGCCTCTATGACGCGCTCTATCCTCCGCATCACTCCTTGGGCACTATAGTCGACTTGGATATATCCTCTATACCGAAAGCGACGGAGGCGATGACAGTCTTGAGATCCTGGATACAGACTCTCGCGTTATCGCAGAGTTTCCACCCTCATACCACGTTTCTCAGACGTATCATGCGTCTCTCAGTTCTGGCGTTCATGTTCGATCGGGAGCAGCTACGTTGCAAAGAATTACCTCTTTCAAGGTCAATTCTGTCGGACGGAGGAAGTGCCACTTCGATATCTGCGCTACAGGTACGAGATCGACTCTGACCAGACCTCACAAAGCATGACCGAGGACCTGTTACTCTCGCTTGCCCATCAAACGGGCAGAGGTGCCTTTCCGCTTCAGTGAGTGAAATCCAACGATACAATGCTAATGCCATACTCACGCTTACATAGCTATATTGTCGAGAATAGTTTGCCCATCAACATCGCTGTCCTCTGCGACTTTGTTGATTTCCTATGCTCTTCGTTCATCCTATGTTACTGTACTAGGAAAGGCAGCTTCCACAATGTAACGCTACCACGGACTTGGCTACTGAAATACTTCGAGATTGACGCGCCCCATTTCAACCCGACTATTCGCACGAACATGTTCTGGCACATTCCTGATTGCATGACCGTCCTTTTGGAACAGCTGTACACTGGCGTTGGTGCAGGTAAGCCAGCGTCGTTCGGATTACCACTTCTCTTCTGAAATGTCGCAGAGTATCTCATTTATGGTGTCAATCGAAACATGAGTAACTCTCCTACAATAGTCCGTAACATTTTCATCTTCCGGTTGTGAGTAAACACATCGTTCCCTGTTTTCGATGACTTACAATTGCCAGGGTTCGCGCCGTATGCTTTCGTAAGTCTGTCGATAGTCCGGATCTTAGGAGAGTGAATTGACGACAAATCCTATTCCAGTTGGTTACAACACACTTAACGACGCTCTGCGAAAAAACATAAGACAGGCTGTTGCGCGGCTAGCGAACTTTGGCCGACCTCATAGGCTGTATTCCAAGTAAGATTGCAGAACTTAGTCGAAAGATGACTCCTTACGCCTTGACAGATTTGTCTACGCCGCGAATGAAAGCTGGACGGCCTTAGCCAAAGCCACTCGTCGTTCATTGGAAGACGATCCCGCGGACGACATGATCCAGCTTCTGGAAAGGACCAGGATGTCAGCGACTCAGGCTGAAGGCCTGTCAGGCGTTTGCAGAATAATCTACAACCCTACGGACGACATTCGGTCGTTGCTTCGAGGTCGCCCAGCCAGTTCCGCCGAAGCCCGGCCTGTTCCTCGAGCTGAACAAGCGGTTCAACAAGCTCAACAGATACCCCAGCCCGTTGTACAAGAAGAATCTGTAGAGGAGACACCGGATAAGGACGACTCGCTCAGTGTTGAAAACGACGAGGAACCTACGGAGGCCCTCAATATGCCGGAAATGGCTCCACCCTCGCCCGAAGAGCATGCTGCTGTGTTACTCATTCAGACTTTCTACAGGCGTGTAGTGGCTCGTCGCAAAGGATTCACGAAAGACGGTATAGCGGGCTTGAAGAACCACCTGTACAACGCATGCATGGGCGTGGGATTGCCCCCTGGACTGTATCGATGCATGTTCCTTGGCCCGCTCGTCAGTATCCTCACCTGCATCGATTACGCCAAATCCGAGTGCCTGGCGCTGAAGAACCGCACGAAGAAGAAGTTGAACAACGCAGAGTCGAAAGAGATGGAGGAGCTCGACGATTTGTTGACCAAAACCACGTAGGTTTCCGTTTGGACTCGTGTGCTTTGAAACGCTCACATCCATTCCCAGCCAATCGGGAAAAGCATTATTCGAGTTTGAGAAGTCACTTCGGCCGACGGCAGATGTTCACATGGGATGCAACGTCCTATTGCTCAGGAAGGTGGTTGGGAGGGCGAATGAGGTCTTGTCAGACCTGCCATTCCCACTTTCACCTGAAATGTCGGAAGAGCTCGCTATTGGCGTCAGGGGGATTCTCACTGTCCGTTCGTTCCGCCCTAAACGAAAGCCGAAGCCGAGCTTGAGGCTTGACGAAGGAGGTGCGGAAATACTGCTGGACCGACGAGTACCTGCTTGTTTCTACGTGTGATAAATACTCTCTATCAACATCTATATTTGAACCCAAATTACTGTAACTGTTAGACTAAGCTGAGGCGAATGTACAGACTCAGAGATCCACTAGCGGATGAGTCCGTGGATGAGAGTTGGGTCAACAGATGTGAAGTGATGAACGTAAGAAGGATGGACACTGACCTGCCTAATTGGGAAAGACCTACTTTTGCCCACCCTCCGTCATGATGTCGAAATGCGCAGACGCCAGAAAGCCGCTCGCGGGAGGCCACGGCCAAGAAGATGACCCCGCGTAATTGGCAAAGAGGAGGTCCTCTCTCGAAGCGCGAGTACGCGCATCCAGGATGGCCGAGGAGGACGCGTGGTAGATGTTGAAGGAGGAAGCAAGCAAACCTTTTCAGTTGCTGCGTCAAGCTCTTCAGTCCCTCTGGTGGCGCGCTTTCTTGTCCACAGCTGCTCCCACTCTCGATATTTATACGCATGGCTTACGCGACGGCCCCGGATTCAATACGCCGCGTTCCCCTCGATCATGGAGGAGAATTGGAAGGACCGCGTTGTCCACAGCTGGATTGCTAACAACGACGTGGGACTCTGAAACGAGATGCGACGGAAGCTCGCTACCGAATCCTGAGCCAGGGATGGGAAGACACGGTGTGTCGTCCAACTCGACTTGGAAACCTTTTTTCGTCATGGACATTTCCATATTCCTTAGGATGGACGTACAAGGTAGCCGCAATGAAAAGGGACTTCCGAGTCGGTTCTGTTTTGCCCCCGTGCAAGCTTTACGTTGTCGTCTAACGAAGACAATACACCTTTTGATTCTCTTGCTTCTACTTAGTGAACCTGGTGAAAGCGTCTTCAGCATGTAATCAGTGAAGCAAGCCGGGAATCCTAATGCTTTTTTATGTGACCCGTGGCTGTGAACGCGTGTCTCAGCGGCAAATCGTCCAAGTGAAGTGATTCTCCTTTTTTCTTTTTTGGTTTGTGGATCACATACATAGGTTGATACAACTTTTGAAGGACTGCAAAAACAAAAAAGTCAACCACGGTGACCCGTAGCCATATACCCCCTCGAGTCTCGATTCACTATGCTGTCACCGCCTAGCTCTCACGTCGTTTGTCCTTCTCGCCGCCGCCCGTCCTAGATGATAGTAAACGGGGAAACACAAGAGATCACAAAGAGGACATCTACTAGGTTGATTTCCTTGTCATGCGTCCTTTCAGAATGTCCTGGACGTGCCCGCATAGTATCTCAGTCCGTGACGCCGAACGGAAGACACACGCTAAATAATATGGAAGTTGCCGGAACGACTTGGTACTCGACTCGACGATTTTTTCCTATTACCTGCGACTCTATATATGTACTGGAGCACCCCCACCGACATGAAACACCGCATTTGCCTGTAATGCCGATCTTTTCGTTCCTGGAGGGTGCACAAGACCGGCGCTGAAGCTTGCACAAACCATCAGAACCCTGAGCAACGGTGAGATTCATCATCCACTGATTCCTTGTTTTCTGTATTTGGAGTAGTAAGGATATCAAGGGTGAGAACATACAGAATTCCACCTTCCGAGATACATATATTCCACCCAACGCCCGTACTGCTTACCGCGGTTGACCCCCCTTCTTCGTTCGTTTTCAGCAGACACCATCATGGCATATCCCCCCAACTGGCTCTTCACACTCTTTTCATTCCTTGGACTCGTTCTCGTTCTCCTCCCCCTACCATGGCATCTCCAAGGTGTGTCCACATCTCCGATCGCGCAGGGAATCCTCGTTGACGCTCAGTGAATGGCAGCTTGGAATATAGGCACCTGCGCCTACATGATCTGGACGACCATCGGCTGCTTCATCACTTTCGTCAACTCCATCGTGTGGAACGGCAGGTTCCGCGACATAGCGCCTGTTTGGTGCGATATCAGTATGTTAGCGCCACATTTCTGAGAGGGCGGTTCTGATGAGACCTAGCTACTCGTATAACGATGGCTTGAATGTTTCCGTTCCGGTGTGCATGTTGTGTATCAGCCGCCGGTTGTATCACATCGCGACGTTGGATCCGTTGAAAAGGACCATCAAGCAGGTGCGATTTTGTCTTGACCAGTGATCAGTTCCGTGTGTTCACTTTTAGTGCTTAGCGTCATCGCGAAATGATCTTTGATCTTTGTCTGTGTATCCTTGTCCCTGTTGCTCAAGCAGTCGTCGGTGAGGATCTGCATTTTCATGATAGATGCAGTCCTGAGAATTAATGTTCTCTGCTACTAGCGTACATCCCTCAAGGCCAACGTTATGTTATCTACGAAAATCTGGGCTGTTACCCTGCGATATCCAATAACTGGGTCGCACTGCTCCTCTTCAGCTCGTGGCCCGTTATATTGGGGTTTATTTCAGCGGTGTACAGCGGTACAAGTCCCCACTTCACCTCCCTTCTCACGCCAATCACGCTTTCTATAGTCCTCAACCTCATTCTATTCCGCAAGCGGCAAAAGACCTTTGAAAGGATGCTTTCCCCCCACCACGGTCTCACAGCCGGCCGTTACACGCGCCTAATGTTCATAGCCATCGCCGACATCGTCTTCATGGTCCCACTCACTTTATACGTCTTCTGCATGAACGCGGCGCACCTCATTCCGTGGATCAGCTGGGAGGAGACGCATTTCGGGTTCAACGTAATCTATGTGTACCCCGCAGCGGTGTGGCAGAACGGGAGCGGGTTTATGCTTGAGGTCGAGCGATACTTCTCGCCGTTCTCGGCTTTCGTGTTTTTCGTCACTATTGGGTTGACGAGAGAAGCCAGGGCTAATTATCGGAGGGCGGTTGAGTCCGTGCTGTCGGTTTTTGGATTCTCTTTGGGCCCAGTCAACAAGCGCGCGAGCCTAACGACTGAAATCGACACGGAGATTGGGTTCACGCCAGTCGAAACTCGTGGACGGGTTTCCATTGCTTCTATGTACGGAAATGTGCACCCTCTCTTGATAACAGAGTGCTCACCATATGTTGTAGTGGCGCGGCTGTTGAGGGCGGCGCAGCCCAACCCATCTACTTGCACTCCAACTTTGATCGTTTAGAGTCACAGGCCACAGACACAATGCATATCAAGAAACCGCCAATGCCTACTTACGCACCGCCACCGCCGGCATATTATCCAGCATATCAGTCCAAGGAGTAGGTCTGTACATAACCCCTGTTATAGTATTACTACTTGTATACCATCCAAACCCTCTCCGTGAAGATGTAGAGTATTGCTCATTTCAATTACCCTTCATCCCGCTGAGGGGACGACGCCTTGCATCGTTACGTGCAATTTGCTATACACCCTCACTTCATAAATTTGCTCTCATCCCTCCAAGCTTCCGCCCAAACCTAAACGCCCAATTATCCCTCTCCAAAAACCGCCACATCAACCTCTCCTTCAAGCCCTTCCCCTTCCACTCCTCCACCCTCCTTGGGAACAGCTCCACAACCCCCGGCGCTGACGCATCGTGCGCTAGGAGCGTCAACACATCCGGGTGCGCGTCGAGCCGCGCGATTTTCGCCAACGTGTCCGCCGCTTCGATGCCATTGACGTATATGGAGGAGTAGTCAGACGGCACGGTCAGCATCGGCGTCGCCCCAAATGCGCGGAAATCCTGACTGCGTGCCATCGAGTTCATGATATGCCCGGGACATGGGAAGCGGGCATGGTGAAGGGGCGTTGGACGCAGTACGCCAGGGTGGTGGCAGCAGTCCCCGCCAAGGAAGACAAAGGTCGTGGGTGTTACGCGTGCGAGGGAGGATATGTGTCCGGGTTGGTGCTACGTGCAATTTAGTCTTATGAATTCGAGTGCACTTGAACGTACCCCTGGTGTATCCAACAAGTACAAGCTTCCGTCTCCAAAGTAATCCATGGCACGTAGATCCTCGATACGCAAGTCGGTATTATCGAAGGATATGATGTTGATCTTACGTCCTCTTAAAGTTGAATGAGCAGCTTAACAACTTGAGGGAGACTGGACAACACACGAGGTATCACTCTCCATAAGCGGAGCATCTTTGAACGTCGGATAAGTCTTCAGATTAGTCCCAGCACCGACCACCAGTTCCGTAGTCGACGGAAACTTCGACATGTCACCGATGTGGTCAAAATGATTGTGACTGTATCAGGGCGTCAGTCATCACAGAATGCCCATTCAAGAATCTTCGCACCTCCAAATAACTGCCTGAATGTCGTTCAGCGAGATGCCATTCTTCACCAACTGTTCGGGCACATCCTCAAGAACGACTGTAACAGACTGCCCAAGGAAAGTCGTATCCAACGCCTCGCGCACCGCAGGCGCCAGCCCTTCCCGGTCCTTCCTAGCTCCAAGATCGAATAAGACCTTCCCCTTCTCGTGCTCAATAAGAAAGGCATAGACGGGAGCATCCCAGTCTTCATATCCTTGAATGACTGGCCTCAACACAAGCGAGGCGGGAATCCTAAACAAGTCGCCAGCGTGTATGATGGAGACGTTGACAGTGGAGTTGGAGATGGGTATGTCCAGAGACATGGCGTGGGGATGGGAACGAAGGGTTTACCGCGCTTATAAGAGAAGGGGCACGTGAACGAGAGCTTGGAAAAGTGTGGCTACGTTGGTCGGTCAGAAGAGCAAAGTTGAGGAGGGTCATCTGCGCTCGTGGGTACGAGCTGGGTACGAGTTTAGAATGGCTGAATAGGCCTCTCAAGTAAAATCCGTACTAAGCTATGATTGGGATCTCAGAATGTGTGTGTAAAAGAAAAAGGGAAGCTCACCTGTTGAATACGTCATCGTGTACTCCTCGAACCAGTACGTGAGGTGATTATCGTCCTGTCCGTGACATGAACGAAGTTCAGCTTGCGTTCCCTTGCTGGACAAGGCACGATATAGAACCGTCTCCGCCTACAGTGTATCGGTACGTTTAGATAGTATGAGCGGGACATCGCCCGTGTTTCCTGAACATTAGTTGTACGATTGTTCATGCTCTCCAGATCGTGAAGGCCGAAAGTAGAGGGTGACGGCAGCGGCCGTGTAGGACGATGGGTGTTTCGAATGGGAGCCTATGAGGCTCAAGCTCATAGACCCATCGGGTTAGATGTCGGCGGAGAATTGGCAGACTGTAAACTTGAGGCTGACGCTACCGGAACTTACCGGAACGAGCGCAAAAAGTTGTTGAGCGTGTCGCCGGGTTGGCCTAAGGATGCCGGGTTGGAGGAAGACACGGTGGAAGGTGGGAGAGAGACGGCGATCATTGGCTTGAACGCTGACGCGCTAACGAGGGATGGCCAGAGTGACTCGGAGTCAGAGATCGAGGAGGACCTGCCTAATTGGGAAGGACCTACTTTTGCTCATGGCATCACGATGTCGCATACGCCTCAAGGAGGAGAAAGCCGCTCGCGGGCGGCCACGGCCAAGAAGATGTCCCCGCGTAATTGACAAAGAGGAGGTCCTCCTCGAAGCGCGAGTACGCCACATCCAGGATGACGCGTGGTAGATGTTGAAGGAAGCAAGCAAACCTTTTCGGTTGCTGCGTCAAGCTCTTCAGTCCTTCTGGTTGGGCGCTTTCAACCCCAAGTCTTGAAATCCACTCCTTCGTCCACAGCTGCTCCCACTCTCGCATAGCGCCGCGTGACGGACACGGATTCAATACGCCGCATTCCCCTCTATCATGGAGGAGGATTGGCAGGACCGCGTTGTCCACCGCTGGATTGCTAACAACGACGAAGGACTCTGAAACGAGATGCGACGGAAGCTCGCTACCGAATCCTGAGCCGGCTCTTAGGACTGGGAAGACAAGGTTTCCCCACCTAGGCACGTCGTCCAACTCGCCTTGCAAACCTTTTTCGTCATGGACATCTATCCGACTTGGTATAGTGTTCATCTGCCCTTGCAGGAATGCTAACTTTTTCCACCCTCAGATTCAACTCCGTGTCAGCTATTCACCATGGACGTACAAGGTAAGCCGCAATGAAACGGACTTCCGAGTCGGTTCTGTTCTGTTCCACGCAAGTTTTACGTTGTCATCTAACGAATACAATAACCTTTTGATTCTCTTGCTTATAGTGAGCCTGGTGGAATCGTCCTCAGCATGTAAGTCGGGAATCCTAATGCTTTTTTGAGGTGACCCATGACTGTTTCTTGGAAGCGCCCACATCTGAACGTGGGCGCGTGTCTCAGCGGCAAATCGTCTAAGTAGTGATGTTCGATGATTCCCTTTTTCTCTCTTTGGTTTGTGGATCGCACGGGTTGATTCAACTTTTGAAGGACTGCCCCAAAAACAAAAAAGGTTAACCACGGTGACCCATAACAGGTCGAGTCTCAATTCACTAAGATCCACCTCCTGTCACCGCCGGGCTCTCACATCGTTTGTCCTTCTCGCCGCCGCCCGTCCTGGATGCGGAAAGCAGAAGAGATCACAAAGAGGACGTCCACCACGTTGATTTCCTTGCCATGCGCCCTTTCAGAATGTCCTGGACGTGGCCTCAGTCCGATGATGCGTCGATCTTGATGAATTTTTTTGACAGACGATGCCCACGCACGAGATCGACAGCGGAGAATCAAGCTGAGAAAAAAAAGTGTGGCCGGCGGTCCATCTTGAGTTGAAGCAGATAGTTGCAGTCGTGTCGGCTCTCTAGATCCAGTCGTGATGGAAGTCGGAGGAAAGAGCGTGCCACGACGCTTAATCCCGAGGTGCGCAAACAGCCTGACACGGACGCCTGTCGCAACGGATAAGCGTTTGCATATATGTCTTTGTAGCCGATGTCAAGTTTTAGAGCTGACATTTTTCTTGCTCGACGTGTTTAGCAAGACCTAGTGACGGCGAATTCACCGTGGCTGGGTATCTGTGTGGCATCATAAAAATACGGCGGGTCCGAGTCTTGCAGCCAACGCCTTAGTATCCAATCAGCCGTTAGACTAAACTGAGATGAAGAAACCGACTAAGAAGCACCAGTTATCATTTCTAAACACAAAGGTGCATAATGAAATGCCAAAACTAGTTTCCAGATGGAGGTCCAGCGAGCATGTTACCCGATTGACGAAACACGCCCATCAGACATTAAGGTGGATATCACAAAGAGGAGAATTCTCAGGCCGGCTTACGCATTCGAACCTCTGAGGCTGGTGAAGGGACACACGAAAGAGGACGCACGGGAGGAAGATCTCCTCCGGAAGGCACGTAAGGGAGGACCTCCGCCTGCACTTCCTCCCCGCACCGTCCACGACCTCGATACACGCGAACAGCGGGGATCAAATGAATCAATGTCGGGGTAGGCGGACGAGGAGGAAGCCAGCTAGCGTGCTGAATAAGTGTTGGGGGAGTAAGGCGCAGGGCCCGCACCGCCGCTAGGTTCATAGTAGCACGGCCATGCCAGAGAGAGGGTTCCTTGAATACTAGTTGTAGTATCTCACCCTTTGGACTATCAACTTCAACGTGGACGCATGTCTCAGTTGATAAGCGTCCCATACACCCCTTGGCAGGAATTTTTGATGAAGAGTCCTAGAACCCTTGGTAAAAACGAAATAATACGGACGGCGTCCGCGCAGGAGCGAAAACAAGAGGTGCGAGCGAAAAAATTGTGCATCTGGATAAGAATACACTATCAGCCATCATCCCATGCAGCTGCTATGCCACGCTGGATGGAGATCTCTACGCTATTAGTATACGAGACAAAAACTCGGACTTGATACCGGCGTTGTGATCTGCGAAGGAGCAGAAGAGGATGGGGCATTCGCTGAAGGACTGATATGTACCAATAACGACTTTGTCGTCGACACTCTGGAAGTTTCTCACCTCAAGCTTGACCGTGGCGAGACAACATACAACGCGACCAGCCTGCGACGCGTATTGGCCTAGCTGGTAAGTGCTTCACTGGCATGATGCCCCGAAAGGTAAAGTTTTTTTGTCGATAAAAATGCAGCACGTACCCGGGCCTAACCTTAGTTCTACATGCCAAAAAGAGCCCACGGAACGCGAGGATGTGCGCTCGCCGCACGAAAAAACTCCTGTCGGCACTAAGATGAATGTCACAGATAGCTGCTAAGCTACTTGGGATTGCCCGGAACCACGACTCTAGCGTGTTGATGAATGAAAGACGGCGCATGCAAGCAGAGCGGAGTTAGACTAGGAGGAGGTAGTAAGAACAGAGGCAGGTGAAGAAGAAAAAGTCAAAATCACAATTCGGAGGCAGCGCATTACTCTCGAAAGCCCTTGTCCGGATGGTTGCGGGTGTCATGTACGTTCCATGGGCTAGATGCGGACGCGTACCGCAGTAAGTGTTCACCATTTGTCCATTGCCATTTAGGTCCCAATTTACTCCATGATGAGACGAGAGGCGCGCAGGTATAGCACGACGAGAGGAGATGCCCAACCAACGACGATGTTTGCAGACTCACGAAGCAGAGACGATGAGGAAGAGGAAGCTGCGAAGCCTGAGGAGGAGGACAAACATGCTCCGTCCTTCGTGTTTCCCGATTCCCGTCAAAGGGCCAGGAACTTGAAGCCGGTATGATGTTAGTACACCGCCGTCGCTGCTTCCGCCCCCATCCTCTTCAATCCTTCAATCCCACTCCTCCCTTCTTTCAGGGCCTCTGCGCAATACGCGGTCCTCAGGGATCCGCAGCGCGCAAGAACGGGGAGGCTGGGACGGTGCAAGCATGAGAGGAGATCGTGAGAGGCAAGCGTGGGTGGTAAGCGGATGTGCAAAAAAAAATGCACAGTCTAACGACATGTAATATTGACCCAAGATAGCTGCTACACTATCCGGGACAATGTAGATCCATGAATCGGACATCATAAGTACTGAATTTGATCTTAGAACCAAGTTTACGAGTACATCGAGTTGAGTTGTGTAACGCGAAAAGGAGGTCCTGCCTAATTGGGAGGGGATTACCTCGGGCTAGTCAGCTTTTTGTACCCTCCCATCATGATCATCAGATTCATTATCTTGCCTACGCCTCGAAGGAAGAGGGAGCGGCCCAGCTACGACCGAGAGGATGTTAAAACGGCAACGAGGAGGTCTTCTCACGTACTCTTCATAATACGACGCGAGTACACCCAAGAAGACTTAGGATGGCCAAGCAGGACATGTGGTGGAGGCAGCAGGTCGACAATAAATGACTCTTCTTAGTCCCTACGACACTATCACCATCTCGTCGTCGCCCAGCTCTTCTGCCTCATCTGGTCACCTTTCGGATATCGATTGCTAGCGCGCCGCGTTTCCCTCTATCACCGTCGAGGTCCAGCAGGACTGGCAGGATCGCGTAGTGCACAGTCAGAGCGCGGACAACAACAAAGTGTTCCTACTCCCTCTCCTTCTGCTTACGGACTGCAGTGCATCACATCGAGGTGTAATATGCGGGAGCCAGACTCAGCGCATCGCGGCGGAGGGCCCACGACTACATGCAACTGGACGACCTGAAGGGCTTGTCAGGAAAGGGCGGTGGGATGTGGTGGGAGAGCGTCCGACAGAACATGCTCAGTTTCGCGGGAATTGCGCCACGCACGAAGGAGGACAAGGTGGTCATTACTTACGTGTCGCGGCAGGGCGTGTCCCGACGGAAGCTCACCGCCGAATACCACGACTCGCTGGTAACTGCGCTCGTGGCGCGGAAGAACAAGGAGTACGAGGATTATATCCGCGTGGATAGGTTAGCAGGAATGAATGCTGCGGGTGTGAAGCACGCAGACGCTGCGATGGGCGGGAAGAAGAAACGATGGGAGCTGACGGTCATGGCGGCCGAGACGATGACCAAGGACGCGCAGATCGCGCAGGCGGCGAAGACTACCGTGATGCTAGGAAACGGTCTGAGCCACCTCGTGTGGATGCCGCCATCTCGCACGTCCGTCGAGGCTGGCGATGTGAAGACGACGTCTGGGCAGCGCGCGGTCATTGGGCTGTTCTACCCCGGCGGGTTCGCGCATGACTATCACTGGACGGGCATGCGCACTATGCTGTGCGATACGTGGTATACGCACCCGGATGAGCCGGGGGTTAATTACCCGGAGGGGCTCCAGGAGAATTATATTCCGGTACATGGGGAGACGGTGGCGACTGTGGTGGAGCGGACTGGCGCTGGAGACGAAGGGCCACATATAGAGGCAGATACCCGTATATATACATGCATGCATTTGTTGTTATCTACATTCACTCCCTGTATACAGTACCTATTATTTATCTAGCTTTCGCGGGTTTACAACACGATGGTTGGACGAAGACGATGAGCATCACAGTATAATACAGAGCGAGAGCAATGTTGGAAAGCCACAACGCGTTGAACTTTCTGTCAGTCCCGGTGAGATTAAAAGACGAGTAAGTAAAGTTTAGAGCAGGGCAATTGAGTTGGGAAGACGTCTCTGCGTATCAGCAGTGAAGAACCCAAACACGGGTCGCTATCCTCCATGCGCGGATCCCATTGCTCTTCCACTCACGCTTCCGTCCTCTTATGCTTCTCCATGAGGTTACAAGGCCGCCAGAGAGGAAAAAAGGCACACTATTGTCATGGCACAAGCGCTGGTCCCGAAATGGAAGAGGGTTCCGGAATGAGGAAGAGTCGCCGAATAGCGGTTGCATGTCTCGCCCCCGAGGAAAAGGTGTAGTATAATTGTTCGTGTATCCTTCAGGTTTTGCCAAGACTTCCCTTAGATGAAGACAAGGCTATCTCTCTGCTCTCTCGACGTCGAGATGGCGGTGCTTAGTCCTTCTAATCAATCAAGACGACCCGTATCCCCCAGGCTGAGCGTTGAGTTCTAGTAGTAGCGACGTTGCCGAGTCATGCGTCATTGGTACAAAACACTGCGAAAGGCTATGGAGCTGCTAAGCATCCGTTTCGCTTGTGACAGTGTATTTTTACACCCTGCCAATTGGGATATTATCAAAGCTTTGGCAGTAAGCATGAACCGGAATTTGAAGGAAGGGACACTCACCAAACTCGCAGCGGACGTGTAGCTCAGTCGATACGCCGCCGGTAAGTTGAGCCACATTTGAAAACACCTTTTTCCCCAAGAAGTCTTTGAACCCATCGCAGATTCGCATCTTGTCTTTCAAAGTTTTGCTCCTGGCTTCAAGACGGTCAACTTGCGAAAACACAGCTGGATACATACTTTGAACTTTAAGATGACGTGGACGTGTACCGCAGCCGGTAAGCGTCCACCTAGGGATACTCTCCTTATTTTGCTTCGACCGGAGGGAATAACGTGCGAGCGGGGATTGGAGCACATGTCACGAGAGGTGCAAGACCCCGTCCCCCAGACGGTGCAGCATGAAGAAGAACAGTGCCGAGATGACATGGTTGTACATCCCTCAATGCAACAAGTGAAACCAAGGTCCAAAGCTATGGAAATGACATGCTTACCTTCACTTTAAGAGACAGAAACACTCGCGTCTTCGCTTGAGGTGTAAGTATGCCAGACTGCCGGCGGACACGTATCGCAGTTGGTACGTGTTTGTCGCTCGAACGTTTCGCGGCAAGATTTTTTCTGGAAATAATCCGCAAGTATGCCGCCTCTCTCAAGACCCTTGTACTCGCTCGTCTTTGGTTCCGTGATCTGACCGGGCCCAAAAGAAAAAAAAACAGAAGGTCAACGGACTACTTATGACACATTTGACGTGGACACGTACCGCAGTTGGTAAGTTGCTACATGCTTATACATAAACTCAACGTCAGATTTTTTAGCCTTGCTTGAACCAAAAATTGAAACTGACCCGTATTGTGATGCGAATCCAAGTCCCGCCAGGGAGTCGGCCCTCTTTCGTGGTTCGAGTCACCCAGAAGGTCTAGTCACGTTTGATTGTCGTTGACGGTCGAAAGAGAGAAAGAGTTCGTGTGGCCTAGACTGAGATGAAGAAATGAAGACGAAGGTTCGTATTGTATGCCTGCCAGGCGTTCGTAAGGTTAATTACAAAAAAGGCTAGACGGTATTATCCCAACAAATTCAGAATTAGAGAGCATGTAGCCGATGAACCATACACGCTTGCCGTCGCTTGGTGACTTTGAACCCTTAGAGACAGAGTACCACGCTGCAAGGGCTCAGTTTGATGTACATGGTTCGCCGTAAGTCCCTCAGGTACCCCTACACATCCAGTTTAGCACTTCTAATCCTTACGCAGGACAAGCATTGTCTCGGAGAACACGGGCGACAACAGCAACCGCCATTCAGGCTATTCGGTGGGATGAGGAAGATAGTGCCCGTTCAAAGGAAGTACACTCGTTCGTAACGAAGATCAGCAATGTCAAAGAAGTCGGCGGTTCACATACAAGAAGGAAAGGACGGTCGCATGTATGATGTATCAGTCTCGTAGCGACGCTAACGTGTACGGCATTGTTTTTGGTTTGGGCAAGAAACGGCGATGACATCTGTAAGATTCAGGATGTGTTGTATGCGGGAAACCCTCCAAGCTTTGACCGGTCACAGTTCTACCGCAAGTCGCGCGTCCAGCACATCGTTCCAGTAAAGCACGGTGTCTAAACAAAGTCATGAAAAAAGCTCAAGGCGAGAGAGGAAGCACCTACAGGCAGATGTGCATGCCATGATCGCAAAAATTCGACAAGTAAGATGAGACGGTCGGGGAAGAGCGCGACGTGTCTGGGAGTGCGGGACGGTAAGTCTGGCAACGGTATCTAAAGGCGTACTCAAGACAACCTTCGCCTGCACTCCAATAATCATCGCTGGCAAGGTGCTGAGAAAGTGGCCGGCTATATCGGGAGAGGAGAAATCAGCTTGAGAGATCATACCAACAGGTGTGGAAGACGTACAGCGGACTTTGGGTAACCAATCTGAGTGATCATCTCGCCCTCTGGCGGGGATGAATGGGCCAAGCTCTCCAAGTTCTCGAAAAGATCGCGTGAGGCGACGAGTCCACGCCTGGTATCAAAGATGTCGCGGGTAGGGATCAAAAATCTTCATGTAGCCTGGTGATATTTTCGTGTTTTCTCGCCGAGATGCGTAGAATTCGTCACTCTGAAATGATTGCGCATAAGCAGTCGCGCAGAAAGTATATGTGGTGGTCGGCAATACTCACCAAATTCAAACTCCGACGCTGGCAGAAACCGTGGTCAGGCATTTTGGGGAGCTGTCCAGCCTCATCCCGCCCCTTTTGCAGGAAGTTTGTATGGGAGTATTTCATGGCATGACATGTCTGATAAAAGTTGTGGTTGTACATTTTTTATTTAATGCTGGGAACCTTGCTATATGCGTGTCTATAGCCCTCAGACTTGAGATATCTCTTGTCGATGGTACTATTTCGGAAAAGTACAACGACAACTTTTCTCTACAGGTAATTATCCGTCATTTGTGTACCGACATCAGGATGTCCGCGTGCTGAGGAAGCCTGTACAGCTCAGTACGGTTGTTCTGAGGGCGGATGGCCGGTCCGAAACGCCGGAACGTGCTTCCTGGCTCTCGAACTTCGGTATTTCTGCCTCCTTGCATGCCCATACTCTCTGAATATCCCTCTATTGTATTTACGATGCTATTGTCGCGTTTCGGGGAGCATAAGCATGTTTAAGACGAAGCATTACACAGTGTGGCAGCAGCGGACAGGGGCCTACTTCCTATTACGGCAGTACCACTCTTACGATCACCGATTTTTGGCACAGTTGCCGACCACCAGTATATGCCATAGATATGCTCACGTACCCGCAATGCATCTGCCAACTTCATGAACGTCAAGCAATCCACCCGCCGTCGCAAGCTGGGCACGCCAGGGTGACAGGCAGAAGACCGCATGCTGGCTTCCACATCGTCCAGACTCCAGATATCGGGCGTGCAGAAATTCAACCGCTTCTTGCGGCTGGCCGATGCGAGCGACGAGACCGGAGCGTATGTTGTCCGCCTTTATGTCGACAAGACTTGCGGCCTCCCATAGCTTGGAAAGGCGAGACGGTGAATCCGCGGGAGGAGCAGTAACCTGGGCTAGGAGAGCGCGGATGCCCTTGAGAATATCGTCCTTGTCGTACCCCGTTGGTAGACCTTGAAGGCGAACGAGACGTGATGGCGCGTGCTGGGTCGTATTAGCGAGTGATGAGAGAGAACGGCGCGCGTTTGTATACGGACCAGGCAGAGAACATGGAGGTTGATGGTAAACTGGCCGTCTCGGCCGAATCCGTCCTTGAATCGGTACCACGACCGTCAATAGCTCAAACGACTTGGCACTGTCAACGACCGGCAAGACCCCTCCCCACTCGTAGACTCACATCGTTTACAGAACATGTCATCCTCCCAGGTTACCCAATTGTCTGCAACGACTATGTTACGCGGAGATTTGTATCGCCCACGAGCGGATGTGGCTGGAAACGAGGGTGTAATACATGCACCGTGAGCGGAAATGCTGTACAGTCAAAGATGGCGCAAGGAGGGCCGCTCCGTTACGATGATACCCACGCCAACGATACTAGTGGAACGGTCTGCGATTTACCGGCTTGCGAGACGACGGATTCACGTTCGTCTTCTCATCTGTCATCGTTAAAATAAAGCACTGACCAGGATGCATATTTAGACACCTTTCTCTACGATGCCGAAGCAACTCGAAATGCATTCCTGGCCAGCTTTTTACTTCCGACATTCCAATGTTCGCACTCCATGGGAACGAACCATTACAGCACCATTCTAAATGTGAATGCCATCGATGCTTCTGGCGCTTAACCTCTCTTTCGCCTCTACCCCATTGAAGACGTCAAGCGCACAGACCCCTCACGCCTTACGCCCAGCCCGTTCAACCTTCCGACGATGTACAACTTTTCCTACGTGTACAACACGCTCCTGGTCCTCACGCTTTAGCACCCTCGATGGCACACCCAACGAGTATCACGATAATCTCCTGCCATCAAGTCCCAGAATCATCGTCCAGGATGGCGATAGTTTTGCGCCTAGGCTATCAGAGTCATATGAACGCCATCGACTTGTTCGATAGCGGCGATCTTGATGAATGTTGGACAAGTACAAGATTGAGGGTCCTCTATCGGAGTCTCACGCGTCTCCGTGAGTTCATCTTTACGTCGGGTATAACCACGCAAAAAAACTTATTTTTCAGAACATGGAGTGTCCAGCATCTTAGAGCTGCCATTTCGCTGGAACGACGTTATCCAGATGCCTCAGAAAGTGACGTAGGCACCTATGGGACCCTTCCTCGGCCGCTTGTCGAAGTGTCTCAGTCGCGCTATGTCTCCAAAGCTAGTTCCCGGGAGATCCCTCCGGCTCGCTGGTGCGCTCAGGTCACCGAGTCGTGGCGATGATTCCAGTAAAGACGCAGTGGTGGCGTACACTAGATGCGCTTTCGGCGTCTTGTTCGACGGCTTGTATTGTCTTGCATGGAACAGTCCATTTCCGACTGTCATGGAGAGTCACCTCTGGCGGACGTCCGCGCTGATGGTGACCATCTGCTCTGTAGCCGTTTATATACATCCCGCTTCAACAATATTAGTCCACTGGCTGGGAGGCTTCTTTTCGTTCTTCCTTATGTGAATTACGACAAGAATGCGACCTCACTTTTTCATACCTTTTGTCTATGTCTTTGCTCGGTTGTCTCTTGTTACTCTTTCGGTCACTGCGCTACGAACTCTTCCGTTTTCTGTTTACCTAACTGTGCAGTGGATATCGTCTATACCGCATGTCTTTCCATACTGCTGCTCTATGATATCCCGTCTTACTCGTGCATGTGTAACTTCTCGAAAAAGGGCGCTCTAGAGCTCACTATCGGTCTGAGAAACACGCCGAGTTCGTCTTGGAATCCAGTCCTTCTGTTGCAGATCCCGTATCGCTACATGTTCGTTCACCGCTTTCGCGATTCTGACGACGACAGTCAGCGCGAGAACGCTAGTGATGACTCGTTCCACGGCAAATACGTGGGCACATATCGTAGCGGGTAAGCTCCCACGTGCGGCAGAAGGGGGGAAATTTTACTGTATATTTTGAACCCGCCGGGCTATCAACTGTCATTGACGACTTACTCTATTTCATCCACCCCACGTCGTAACTCCTCGTCTCGGCAACGACGATGCTCAAGGAGCTTCCATCCTAAGAGGGAGACCGCATCAAAACAACCTCGAATGGTATACAACGCGACCAACCAGGGGAGCCATGGATGCGTGTTTGATGAGTGCTCAATTCTCGTTCTGCGAACCAGAGCATTTTCATAATCGCGTTGCTTGAGGATACTTCCCTCGGAAAACAAGAGTTTTGGCAGGGAGCAAGAAGTTCATACCTCAACGCTAGAGCGGCACTAGACAGAAAGAGCACTTCAACGTGCCGAGGACAGATGCCTCAGCTGGTACTGTACACATATGCGCGTCATAGACATGGTAACTGGTCATATTTTTCATGCCAGTACCATTCAATTTCGCCTGCAGCAACCTCTATTCGCAAAGAGCCTGGCAAGTCGTCTTGGATTTTACAATGCTAACCACGGGTGGTGTAACGCGGACGGGTAACGCAGCGAGTAGACGCCCGCATGAAACCACTTCATCGAACGTGCATGGTTATTTTTTGGTCAGGTTGTACGTGCGACTCCAAAGTGACTGGTCATAAGTAGGTCGGTATCTCCTAGTCAGCTTCGACGTGGACGTGTATCTTAGTTGGTAAGCGTTTACATGGCGAGCATCTTGGAAGTTTTTATCTCGCGCGCGCCAGCGGAGTGGCCCCGCGATTCAAATAAGTACGCAAAGGGCTTCTCCGATTCATGTCGCACGAAAGTGCCATTTCGATCGCCTTGAAGCGGTATACTATCTCTTAGCGGATACGTGTTCAGTCTGAGGTGGAAGTACTACTAGAGGAGCTTTTCTCGTTTTGGCTTGAGGATAACAAGGACTCTGGACTGCTCACTGAGAACAAAAGTCCACTGCATCCCTCAGCCGAGTCACAAGTTGCGAAAATAATGAGCCGGTCCATGGCATCTTGAGATGAAGTGGCGAAAGTTTGTCCAAGTTGTTCTCTTTTTGCGAGGCTAGATTCAGTCGCGATGGAAGTCAAGAAGTAAGAGTGCTGTACCGTGGTGCTTAATCCTTAGGCCTGTGGCGCGCAACCAGGACGTGGACGCATGTCTCAATGGATGCCTCCGATGTAAGGAAAATATTTTTTTTGCTCTGCTGTTCAGCAAGTAGCCTGTAGTAGTTGTGTGATAAAAATCGCCCGTCATTCTTGCAGCCCACATCCAGTTAGCCGTTAGGCTAAACTAAGATGATTGAACGTCGTGTTTTAGGAAGCTCATGGGCTTATTCACCAGATATAGAGATGCATAAAAATCTTGGATAGTAGGATGGCAACAGAGGAGTAGACATGTTATCCGATTCAAAACCAGATACGCCTGTCAGACAGCTGGGTCGATATAGCAAAGGACAGATGCCGGCTTGCACATCTGAACCAGGCTGGGAAGGGTATGTATCATGAAGGAGTACACGGATAGTAGGGAAGACGACGTGCGGGAGGGAGATCCTCGATGGAAGGCATAGCGCGAGGGAGAGACTCTTCATCTTGGACGTGGACCTGCTCAGTGGTGATTCGGAACGACGAAACAAAGGCAATACACGTTCCTCATGGATACGAGAGATGAGGAAGGTGCGCGTGGATGATAGAGACTGGGACGGCGCAAACACAGGATTGAAACGGAGGAGCCGACGAACGGTAGGAAGATGTTGCTGATTCGAGGTTGCATGAGAGGCGCACGAAGAGGTGAAGAGGTGTATCCATGCCGATCGCCCCGTTAAACAGAGTGAAGACGAGGGAGCTAGCCGCCGGAAAAGACGGTGTCGTCCTGCCGCCAACACTTTCGGTTGCGAGGACTACAAAGCGAGTATTAGCCATGTCTCTCCCCAATTCGCCGTGGACACGTGTCTCAGTGGATAGATGTCCATGGTGAACTTGTTTGTGAGGTCTTTTTAGAACTATACTGGAACAAACTGAGTGTACGGGTATTCCCCAAACCGCCCACTCGTCAGAAAAGACGCGAACGCGTTTCGCGCGCCTACGATAACCCGCCAGAAGGGTCAAATTTTTGGTCCTGATCAGCCAGCGAAAGGTTGCAGTACAGCAGAAACAGCCGCGCGGTGTCCATCACGGTTCTGCTGATGGCAGGAAGGAAGAAAGGACGCTGGTGGCTGTGTTGGTCTTTGGTTCTGACAATCAATAGAGGACGCGTATCCCACGAAAAAGTGTTCCATTACAGAGTGCCACATGCATTTTCATTTTACATTGAATGGCGGGCCAGTCTCACTTCAAGGTAGTGGCGAGCGACACCAACTTTCGCTGAGAAGCAGTACTCACGAACCAGTGCCTGAGAGCCCTTCTCTTCGCCCTCTGGTAGGTCGCATTCAGTAACAAAAATCAACACACAGTAGTTTATATCCGAGACGACCGGAGGAATGTCCTGCACGATCGTCTTTTTGCGCAACACCCCTCGCTCGGGAGAAGAAGGTTTACCGATCATTACGCTGGGTGGTTATATGCCATGCCGAATGTTACATGCCATGCCGAGCGTTATTTGCCAGCCGTGGACTGCCGAGCAGTGTTATATGCCATCTGAACATATTAGAGGCTCTTATTGACTGCTATGTACTCAGTATTCTTAGCTGTAGCTTCTGCCTGACTAGAAATCCTCAATTTCAATTGTCTAACATTTTTTTGAGTGCAAACAACGTCGACGCTGAGAAACGTGTTCCGGGACCGAGATCCGTTATCTCCGTAACACTTGATCTTCTTCGTCCGCCACCATCTGCTCGATTCCTCTGCTGCTTCAAGCCTAAAAACGCGGTCTCGCTACCGCCAGGGACGCTCTCGATTGACAACTGATGCCTGCTGGCCGCCCACGGGGCAGAAAAGATGGTCCTCGGCCCCCGGATGCACCACCAAGAGGACGTCCACGCAAATCCGGTGCGTTCTTCGTTCCAGCTACTTTCAACACACTAAATTTGATCTGATACAAGCCTCTGAGCCTGCCTTAACACCAGATATCGACATGGATCCCTCTGGTGAAGATGACGAGTTCGACTTTGCAGATTCGGAATGGGATGACATCAGGAAAAACCCTCCGGGGTATTCTGGGGATAATCCAACGCTAATTAGCACTATTCTCAGGAAACGGACTATTTTCTTTAAAATGCAAGAAAGAGTTGCGATTAGTAGAGCATTCCTAGCCCCACGAAGTAATCTTCATGCAATATCCCACATCCCAGAATAAAATCAATCGTAGTCAAGAAAATGCATTTACTTTTGAAAATGTCAGTAACATGTATGCGCAAGTGTATGCGCCAGTACGATCTAATCTTGTCTCGTTCGGGTAGACTTCTGAAGATATTCGATTCGTAAACGCCGCCGTTGCCGTCGCCTATGCCTCGCGTCAATGGTCAACAGGACTGCTCTTGACGTGCCTAAGATTGCGCACACAACAAATGTCGACTGTCAAGAAAGGCGTCAGGAAGTGAATCGCATTTGCCCACTTCCGACGCCCAGACTCATTCCACGAAATCCTGCTTAGCGTGAGTATCGGCATAATTGTGTGAGGTAGAGAACACACCATACACCACAACAGACAAGTAACATTCATGCAACGGCCTACTCCTAGCCAATCCTTCTCCCGACTCCTCGGCAAGATCACAAGAAAACAGGCTTAGAGCGGGTTGGATAAGTTGTATCAGAGGTGCTTGCTAAGGTCCAGCGTCGCCGATACGGAGGCGCACCTGCTGTACTGCGTGGGCTCCGAATTGTTGGTCAGCGTCGTATCCGTGGTCTCTGCGCATCCGTAAGCCGCCTTGCATGACGCGGTACGTGCTGACAGAAAAGAGCAAGACTGAGAACCGAAAAGTCAGAGAAAGTGGATGAGGGACGTCCTGGCTGTGACTGCGGGCTACTGGCTAGAGAGGATGGTCAATGGTCCAAGACAGCTGAACGGCGAAGTTGCAAGTGACAGTGTCTAGAAGAGCCCGGATTTGGCTTTCGGATCGCGGTCTGGACAGCATGGCCCGTGCGTGGGATTTATTGTGCGCTCACGTGCATGTTCAGTTTTGTTTTTCCAACTCGCATTCAGTCTGTCTTCTTCCCTCTTCCATGTCTGTTCCACTGCGGCTCTCTCAACTGCTAAGCGCCAGCGTGCTCGCCGACAGTCGTCTGCTGCTGTAGGGTCGCATATGTCTCTTGTGTTTGCCTTGCATTAATAAGCTTATCATTTGACAGCGGTTCCAAGGTTCTGCCCCACCTTTGACGCGACATATTCCGTCCGTCTCCTCCCTTCTGTGCGTGTCAGGTTGACCTTTTATGCCCATACTCAATCATGCCACAGGTTCTTCGACCCCGGACCACCTGTCTTTCGACTTTGAAGGAGCCTCAACGAAGCGAGGGACGCTGGTTGCTATAAGTATATGGATATGTTGAGGTATCGGTACGCTATGTTTGATGCGTTGAAGTCTAACTCATACTTCTACCAGGTGAGTGCCGACGACTCTCAGTCAAACTGTGGTCCCGTCGTGCGGTCCGTCACTCGGCGTCAAGCCTGACCGCGAGCGGTGAGTCTCATTTCACACTCCCGTGTATCAATGACGCGACAGCCGGTATTCCAGGTCGCTTCTGTGTCTAACGCGCCGCGCCGTTTCCCCGGAGTACGCCTGATGTCCAATACCATCCCCGTCTTCTCGACTATTGAGTACGTCCTCATTTGCTCTGCGCCAATCCACTGACTTACTTTCCACAGGACCGAGCTCATCTCTGATTATGGTGGCACATCCTTTACCTCTTGGTTTCTGTTAGATAGTAGCCCGTAGTACCTGTATGTAGTTTACATGTGTCCAATATTATTCTACGCCGCGTAGCCCTGCTTCACTATCAATACTGGATTGTCCGGAATTGCTATACGCCTCGAAAGAGTAGATATCATTGCTGAAAGGTTGTTCTTGTATACCATGTTTCAGAGAAATCGTCGGGAACTTGATGCAAAACATGATACTTATCCATGGTAATGCCGCTCAAATAGCTAGGGGACCTAGTATTTAAAAAGTAAAATGTTGGCTAATCGTGATATTCCTCCTCATTGAAGCGGAATAGCCAAATTAGAACTATTCCCTAGCTAATCTCAAGATATAACCCGGGGACCTTTTTCCTGATGCCGACGCGGAGCTCAACATAGCTATGGATAAAATAGAGAAGGATGCGAGAGCTAGTGAGTTGCATCAACCTTTTTGTCAGATACATCCCTTATATCTGTTCTAGAGGAAAAGAAACATTTTAATGACCTCCAGGCGCGTCAACGGCGATTTGACGCGATCAAGAATGCGTCGTCCATGTCTCATCGCCGTGAGTATTTCAGCTCGAAATCTGTACCTCACCTAATGTTGTTTCAGTTCCTTTCTTTAACCACCTACCTCCGGATGTGTTGGACGATGAAGATAGTGACGAGTAGGATATTGAAACAGACACAGAAACCGAGATGCCATCTGCTGCCGGGAACGATAGTAACGACAAGGAGGATAAGGAGGTGCGACGTACTGTAGAGATTCGTTCAATTCGTCAGTCACGGGTCACAGGCAACCCGAAATTGACGAATTGTCACACTGGTCACAGGTCCCAGCGGGATCTGACGAATTCGGGAAGTGAAAATGACCAAAAAATCAGCGAAATTGCTCTGAAAATCGATGAAATTGATGAAAAATTTTCCCGGTCACGGCACCTTCGGCGCCGCGACGAATTCAAAATTTCGTCACCCCGGTCACAGGTCACCCGGGGTGACGAATTGAATGAATCTGTACAGTAGGTTGATTTTTTTCGAATGATGTTTGGGACTCTTATTCCCCGTCATAGCATGGTTCAAAAAACCTAAGTACATGTCGACTATCGTGTACAATTACTTTGGTCGCGTCATCAAGCCCATTATTCAAACCAAAACAGGGCGCTCTTACTCGAAGCATGCCCTCTTCACGGGAACCAAGCCTGAGTCCCCCTCGACGACGGGCCCTCGTCGATGTGGGTCCGTCCGCCTGATCCAATTCTCGCTCTCTTGAAGAATCCCCGCAATCTGAACCCAGTTTTCCTACCACGTGTATTCCTGTGGCTTCCTCACCTCTTCGTTGAGAAGTTACACTACCCGAACTGTAATCGTATACTCGAGAAAAATGGCGCACTTGCACCGCGCCGTGTCACCAACTATGACGGACCATTCTTCATAGTAACTTGGTCGTACTATTGCCGTCATGGGTGCCAAGCTTACTTCAGTGGATGGAAACACGAGCTTCTCGATGCCATTCCTGCTTATCTTCGCCATGCATTCCCGGCTGTACTATCACGATTCACACAAAGGCGGTCTCTCGCATGCTGTCGTCGATATCTTATGAGTTGGAAACCAGAATAAAATGGGTCCAAGTGGTGTGCATTCACTTCTTTACGAAGCACATACGCGGAGGTACAACACCCTCCTCTTACAATATCTGGAGATAATTTTGGAGCGGGAGCTTGATTTGCAAGCAAAGATGGATGCGGCAGCGGCGGGATCGGCAGGAATGCGACAACAGACACTCACGAATCTAGTCTCACTTGGACAATTTCCCGAATTCGGAAGCTTTGGCGCTGTTGAGGGATATGGCGGCTACGTTCCGAGCGAGCGCTACCTCAGTGCTATGCTGAATAAGGTGATCGAGCGGGATGAGCGGGATGCTGCTCAGCATACGTCATGTATCCCACCGCATCAGCTAGCCCAGGATGACAGTTATAAGGTCCGTTATTTCTCTAGTTCCGTCTTTAGCTATTTCTAACTATCACTCATATTAGGTGACGAAACACATGGCACAAGAAGATGGGCTGGGTCTTTGTACAGGGCTCTTTACGTGCATGGCCGACTGGTTCATTAGGGCACAGGCCTTAACTATGACAAAAGCACATGAAGAACGCCTTGCCCCACTTCTTGGTATTGCGAACTCTGCAAGACGTCTCGGCTATGATGAGCCTGAAATCATTTTCTCAGATGATCCTGTTAAGGTCTGTAGCTTATTCTCTGTTTTCAAGTGTACCATCTTAGTAAATGATAGGACAAGAGACTACTTGAGTCTGTCTTTCCAAGCATCGCAACAGGATTAACTCTGATCGCAGTTGCGCATAGTCTTCATCCCTTTACACTTGCACCTGGATTGACTCCACTTTTCCTTTCTACGAGTGACCTCGTTGAAGCATCTCTTGCTCCATTCATTCGGGATCTTGATGACGACGACACTCAAACAGACTTCCTATGTATCAGTCTCGATGCAGAATGGAATCCATCTCGCACTGTTGGCGTATCAATCATTCAAATGGCACCACATACTGATCCATCCTCCATCTTTATCATTCCCGTACATCACTTTCGAAGACTTCCTCCCTCTCTACTTTGTCTTCTCATGCATGAGCGTGTATTCAAGATCGGCTCAGGCGTGAAAGGGGATCTGACTAGGCTTCGTAAGCAATTTACGGAGCTTAAAGATCAGGTTTTCGAGATGATTGAGCTGAAGGATTACGCGATTCAACGTGGAATTCTCAAACAGCGAGAAAGCGGATCACTTGATGCGATGGTGCAAAAGCTTCTGGGAAAGTATCTCTCAAAGGACCCAAACCTTCGCTGCAACGAGAACTGGGAGCAGGCAACACTTGCACCGGACTTATTGATGTATGCCGCCTCCGATGTTTTCGCTTCGCGACTACTATTCGAGGCAATGTCACGTAAAACTCCACTTCCCCAAGTTACGCGAGATACTCCAGCTGGTACACAGGTAGCATTTCTAGTCCAGGAAGGAGGCGAAATTGCAGCAATCAGCAGAATTGCTGCTGATCAGCCTTCATCCCTTGGTGGAGTTCGGGTAGCTGTACCAACTCAAACACGGGTTGTCGTTGATGTTGAAACGATTCGTATACCCTCCGCCGCTGTCTTCCTCCATCAGGTTCCACGAAATCTAGCACCAGGACAATGTCGAACAAGGATGAAAGCGGGGGCAAAGTCACTCGATGCGCTTCAGACCGAATCATCAAGTGATATCTTCCCCATTGTCGCACATATATCGCAGCTCTCTCTGCACTGCGACGATAAAAACGCATCCTCACTCATTCCCATAAGCGAGGCAGACCCTTCTATGCAGTGTAGTCATTAAGGGCTTATTTAAGCCCACTCCTCGCTCTTAAGCGCTTAATGTTTGATAAGCCTTAATTAAGCCTACTTATTTAAGCCCTCTTTACCACTAATTCTACGCTATTTCGAAGTCGTCGCCTGAGCCTTCCTTTGCACCATCATCGGGAGCTTCGTCCGAGTACTCTGCTTGCAGTAACTCCATCCGTCGCTCCTCATCCGTGAACACTTGCCGACGGCGCGATCGTAGACTAGGTACGTCAACGGGACATTCAGAGTCTCCTCCAAACAACACTGAAAGAGTAGCGGGCAGCCACCCATCATTGTCGCAACAGAGGAGGATAACGATGCATCCAATCTCGTTCTCTGTCGTATCGATCATCTCTAGAAATATTTCACACATCCCCTCTAGAGACCTCAATGAGTCACCGAGTCACTGAGTCATCTGGTGACTCGACTCGCGTGGGGCACATCGGCGTTCGCACTCGCGTGACTCGCGAGTCACGTACGCACGAGTCCGAGCGCGGGTCTGAGTATCGGTCTGTGGGGCGCGAGTCATCACACAATGACTCGCAAATATTTAGCAATATATTTTAGCTAAATTTACAAATTTTTTCCAGAGCAAACGGTCCGCAACGTCTCGAGAACGAGACATGCACGATTATCCTGCCCAATCCGGCGATCCGGGCCGAGTCCCGAAGTGACGCATCAGCATCTGATCGAGTCGTCTTGCTCTCAACTCAACCACCACCACGACCACCCAGAGTGCGACGATTGTCGCCTCTGCTGTCCTGACGATTGTCAGACAGCTGTAAGGTGTGGATCTGGCTTGGATCTGGCCTTGGCTTTGTGCCGGGCCTGCTGCTGCTGGCTCTGCGCCAGTAGCAGATCTTGAGGACGACTTCCGTCGCTCGACTCCAAGTCGGCATCCATATTATTGGAGACCGACTTCAAGTCGTCTCTATATAGATGTGGATACAACGCGTAAGCCCCAGCAAGTGGGCAGCATACGACGTGACGACGATGGACGACGATGATATGACGACCGAGATGGACGGCGATGAGGAGGAGGCGGATGCGATACGATGAGGGGGAGGAGAAAAGCTGGATGATGTGAGAGGATGACACGTCAACACCGCAACCACCACCACTACTACCACTCCCCATCACCACTTCCCTCACTCCTCTACCATCTTCCCCACTCTTCACCATCTTCCCCACTCTCCTACCATCACCCCCACCCCATCCTCATGCCCAGCTGACTGTCCCCATGCCATTGCCCGGGGATGCTCGCTGCGCATGAATACTTGGGGGCGTATGGACTCGCGAGTACTCGTGAGTATCCTAGATGATTCGGACTCATGGTGAGTACTCGCGAGTGGACTCGCGATGACTCATGAGTCATCGCGAGTCGAGTCCGACGCGAGTCTGAACTGGACTTCTTTTTGCGTGAGTACTCGTGTCACGAGTCGCGAGTCTGACTCGCGTCGGACTCGTTGAGGTCTCTAATCCCCTCGCCATCCTTGCGTGCACGGTTGGAATTTACAACGTTGATGAGGAACGTCTGGCCATGGAGGTAAGATCAGTCGTGCTTTCATACCAGTACACCAGCACTCACCTTTCCTTTTGCCGCAGCATGTACACCAGTAACTTTGGTGCGCGAGTTATCATCCCAGCCATCGGATGAAAGGGTTATATAGGCTCCGTGCAGTACGTTTTTGATTTTGGCATCGACTGCATCCCCCAACTCATTCAAAATGCGTCCAGACACTTGGCGTCGATCCGGAATAACGTCCTCAGCAGTTGCGCGAAACATGTGGAGTAGAGCAATGACTTCGGGGTTGTTAACTCAGCGAAAGGGAAGATTGGCGGAGATGGTAGCACGTCCAAATTGGAGCTCGATGGCGGCTTTCTGCTTCGGAGTGAAGGGGATATTGATGCCGGTAAAGACTTTGAGCTCCGTTTGGGTGAATTTCTTCTGGACCGCGTTCATGATTTTCCTTTTTTTGCGTAGCGGGCCCTGGGCACTCTCCGATTCATCATCTGCCTCCGTGCCAGGGTCATCCTCTTTCGCAGCTGCACCTCCCTTCTCGCGTTTCGCCACTCTTTTAGCCTCAACTGATGCATTTTCGCAGGATATGAGATGTGCAATCATCGCGCTCTTAACACCTCGTACACTACCCTTCTCCATTGTCTTCTGTAAGGCTGTATAACAATAGATGTAAGCTGTGTATATCATCTTATGCCCTGAGTCGCGTACCTTCCTTAAACCATGGCTCTGCCGAGCTGCTCACAATGCCCTCCATCAGGAAAATCACTTTGGCCTTAGATTAACTCAAGTATGTGCCTGTATTTGAGGGTGACTAGAGGGCAACAGAGCACCCTAGGCAACCCAAGTTAACATGAGTGAGCTTAAGTATATCTTGATCATCGAAGTTGACCTATGCCAACCAGAGTGTTCTCGAGTGTGCTGGAGTATGCATATGAGGTAAGCCTCAACTCAGGAAGCCTCAAGCTACCGACTGACACTTCATATGACTAGAAGTTGGACTGAGCTCTTATTAAAACTACCATTTATTATGAAGTATACCAGATCACAGTCCTTCAATGTCTTCAGCATCTCGGGTTCTTTCTTTCCACCTTCCGTGCTCATTCACCGCATGCATGCTATGTCACCTACTCGCCACGCCGTTCATCAGCCGGGCTTACCACAGCTCATCTCGTCACCGTTGGCACCATGGAGCGCATATAATATATAAGAATGTGATATCTTACGCCAACCCGAACATGATCCATACCGTAACGTGGCCATGAAACAACGTATCCTTCGTAAGACGGCAGTCTTGTTGCAGATTGGTGTCGAAACGGAAGGCGGTCCTCCCACATGCAGAGCGTCGCCTCGCCCCCACCAGTGTGAAGCCAATGGGAAAGGGACGCGTCGCGAAGGCAAGTCAGAAGAAAGAAAGAACGTCAACGTACCAAATCGCGGCGAGTGTCTACGCTCGTCGCCGTTGTTGCAAGATGGGACTGGTAGGCAAAGTCATCCAAGGTTCGAGCATGCAATGGGCACAGTGCACATCTATAAGGGGGAATATAGAAATGACAGTAGAACGTGCATTAGATCAACACACCGTCTGGGCCTAAACCAAGGTTGTGTCCACGTCGCGGCAGAGAAACTCCTACAAACTGTGGTCGGCGTGCTAGTCGATGACAAGACGAATTAATAGACATACCACGGTGTTAGAAGCCGCAGAAATGGGCTGACGGAAGGTAACAGTGAGGACAACAATGATGGTGAGGAAAGGAATATACCTCTGATGTCACGTCCTAAGCGTGCTGGGAACGCGGTGGCGACGACGACGAAACGCAAAGCAGGAGCTTGCTTAGCACAGTGGACTTTCCATCGGCGTCTGCCTACACAATTCCAAAGTAAACTATTACCGGTGCCCGCGCCGTCGACGTGTCCCATGGATGAGAAAGAAGAAGGCATCGGGACGTGCTCAGTCGTCGGGCTTCGAACAGCCGCAGTAAAGGAAGTGTTACGTTCAGTCGGGCGTCGGCAAAGAGAGAGAAACTGACCTCCTACGTGCTTCCTACCGGAGCCTATCATGCAGAGAAAGCGAAGATGGACGACAGGAGAGCCTGAAAATAAAAGTTCAATCAAAAGAAACGGAAACTAAGAACTACGCACTTTTTTGAGCTGGATGCGTCCGCGACGCCATCCAGTGTTGTAAGCGCGAACACGACCGTGCGGGGGCTCGTCCAGCTTCTTAAAAAATGAAGCCGTCATTGAAAACATTGCTGCTCCGTCTTGGAGGCTGACGCGTCCTCGGTGCCCCGTATTCCTCTAGCTCATTAAGGACGTACAGTCGTCGGCGCCGGGGTCATCCAACCTCTTGAAGCGCGGCGTCATTCAAAGAGTCGCCGCTTCGTCCCGAAGGCTGTGTTCCCGCCGTGCTCACAAAGAGAGCAGAGCTAATTCCATCTGGCATCGTCGCCGTCAAATTCTAGGAGCGGTGAAAGAAAAGCTGCCTGCTGTCAAGGGCTTATGCGGCTGCTTGTCGTTGCCAGGCGGCGGGAACGATGTTGTAATCGTCGCTTCAAGCCCGCATCTTGCACAGAGCGGCCTCGATACGAGGGCTTACGCGGGCGTTGTGGGGCGTTGTGCTGGTAAGAGCAAGACTTGCATCCAAAAACCTCGCTCGATCACCACTCGGATGATCGGACCGAGTGGATTTCGACGTCTTGCGCGACGTCCAGCAACATAACGAAGCCGTTTTAAACCTTCGCATATGGCGAGCTGTGTTCCTATTATGTTTTGGAACATTTTATTTTCTGAGGGTTTTTTTGGTAAACATGAAGATGATATGTAGTGACCTTTATGCTTGCGACACGGCGGATTGTATATTGCACCGTAAGTCGGTCAACCGGCTTTTCATTTAAGATGTTGAATTGCCTTATACACTACTTCTGTACATGCTATTAGATCCCCACATACCCCCGTTCGTTGTCTATCGCGTATTGAGTGATGAGCGGATCCCAGGTCCGGCGATCCGAATGGTGATCACGCACCGTTCAGAAGTCGGCATCCTCATCCTCTTACCACCACCATCGCCACGACCACCACTGCTGGCATCTTCCCGTGCTGTCTTCCTGCTCCATTTCTTGTCTCTCATCCATTGTCTCATCGGTCAGCCGCGTAAGCCCTGTCAAAACAGGCTGCACAATCTTTACTGGGGTCGTCGTTGACTTGGGCAGTCACTGGCACGCAACGCTCTAGCGCGCTGCAATTCGGATTGGCTCTATGAGAGCGACGGCTAGGAGAGTGGATGCGAGAGTGGACGCTATCCCGTCTGCAGACGGCAGCATTGTACGGTGCGTTCGCATTTTTGCTTAGTGTCCTGGTATTAACGACAACGTCAGTTTTATGAGATTCGATGGTGCCATGACCACGACACGACTCCCAAGCATGGGCCCACGTAAAGTCAGGCCGACCTTGAGCAGGGCTTTGTGGGTCCATGCTTGGGAGGTGGTGTCGGCGTCGCGGGGTCTTCCACGCTCAAATTAAATCCTCTAGACATCATTTCCCCCCCCCTCTTCGCCACGAACTATAGGATTCCCGGCCTGCCACGTAGGCATCACGTGCAAGTTGAGTTTTGTACTGAATGGTCTGATTGTTGGACTTATCTTTTTGCCATTTCAGTTGACCGGCACTACTGGGACTTACGACCTCACCTACGACCTCCACCCAAAATTTCTACTGCGTGACGACGATGACCCCGCCACAACGACAACCCCACGGCGGCGATCCTGTTATGACCACGGCCCCACCATGGCCCCACCACAACGATGGCTCATCTCCCTGATGACAACATGTCCCCACGATGACAACCCGGAAGAAGGATAGCCTTGACTGCCCAACGATGACGACAACCTTCACGACAGCCTCTACTGCGAGACAACGACTACACCTCCACGACAATGAACGACAGCACAAGTACTGCGACGAGGACATGGAACGACCCGAGCACTGCGACGAGGACGACGACCCAAGCTTTGTGACTCCGAAGACGACCACTGCGACTCCGACGATGATTCAAGCTCTGCGACGAGGACAACGACCCGAGCTCTCCAATGAGGAGGACGACCTGAGCTTTTGCGATGTAGAGGATAACTCGAGCACTACAACAAGGACTACGACTAGCTCTGTGATGAGGAAGATGAGCACTGCGACGAGGACGAGGACCCGGCGAGCACTCGAGGACGACGGCCCAAGCACTACAACGAGGACCACGACTCGAGCTCTGCCATTAGGACGACGACCACTGCGACGAAGATGACAACCCCGCGATGAGGCGAGGATCAGAGCACTATGATGAGCACAATGACCAGTGCCGAGGACGACTACCGAGCACTGAGTACGACCGCCGGAATACCGCAATAAGAGCATCGACATAAGCATTGGGACGAGGATGACGATCTGGATACCACGACAACAACGAGTGGGTTGATATGTATGGTCAATCATAGACTGGTAGTTACGCTGTTTGAGATTTATTACTCTTGATTTAATTTATGCTCATTTGTGATTTTCATATATTTTGAAGTGACTATTGAATTGCAATTGTTGAATGTTTGAAGCCTTCTGTTATGAATACAGTGTATTGAGTTCACTACTGTCTAGTTATAGTTACCTTCTAATAACTTCTAGTTAGTTCACAGTTGAGTATGGTTGACTTGGGTTGACTTGAGTAGCTTTGAAGTTGACTTTAAGATGGCTAATCTCTGGACTGTGTGTTAAGTCAACTTCTTATCTGAGCAAACTTTTTGTCTCAAAGGCAACCATATGCCGTATAGATGACCATAGGTTCCTTGAAGACAACACCTATTTTCCTGATGTCGTCGACATTGATAGGAATATTTTTGGGTTGGGCCTTTTCCATGCAGCCGAGACAGTGGGCACGGTACTGTGCAGTGTTCTGCTTGTCACCCTTGATGAAGAACTGCCATAGATTGCTGAGTGGAGGCATGGCGAAGCGATGGAAGTGGACGCGGCCGCTGCTGATAGCAATTTTCTGATCAGGTTGCCCAATATAGTCATGCAAAACACGCGCAGATGGAATAGCACAGCCACAGAAGTACTTAAGGGTTATTAAGCCTTAAGCACTCTTCTTAGCCATATTAAGGCTTCGTTCTTAAGCCTCTTAAGCCCTTAAATGTTATTAAGCCTTAGGCCTTAATGACTACACTGCTTCTATGGACTCAGATGCAGTAGTGTCACCTCATGCGCACGAAGACAGCTCCCTATCATCTGATCCTCCTCATCCATCCTCAAGCAACGCACCGAGCTTCGTTGGCCGACAATACGGGCTACTTACAGTTCGTCCTATTCCACGGCTGGACTCTCTTGAAAGTCAGCCTCCCGCCATACTGTACCGTTTCGACCGGGTGTTCGGCTAACGCGTAACGCACCTGGTCGAACTGAACACAAACATAAATGATAATGCGTTACGCGCGATTTTTTGAGCTACACACGGCCCGAAAAGGAAATTTTTTCGTCCCGCCTACGGCGGGACTGTCCAAATAAGGTAATTCCGCTTGGTGTGCCTGAAAACGAATGGTTATGCTGAAAGTTCGTAGCATAACGCGTCACACCGGGCGAACACCCGGTCGAAACGGTACAGTAGATGCCAACACTAGCGATGATCGTACATCATCGCCAGATTCAGATGATATCGGAGAGGAGGCACTGGCAGATGAAATCGGGATGCTTGAAGCACATGCAGAGCAAGTGCGACGTGGTCAAGCAACACCTGATCGCCGTGGTGAAGATGCTTTCTCCGAGTCTCTAGGATTAACCGATTTCGAGAGGTTTCTCTCTGATCTCGAAGAAATCATCGCGTCACCTCCTGACGCGGATTTGGTCTACCAAAAGGTGAAGAAGGATATTTTCCACACTTTCAACATGATTCCGACTTCCGTTCATCATGGACTACGACCAGGGTTTCTTCGGGCCCTCCGTGATCACCTCATGCGGTGGGACCCAAACATACGCGAGCTTGTCCATGAAGTTTGTCAGCAGAATTTCAACTGTTCTTTCGAAACTATGCTAGCTCGGAACCCGCGCTGGATTGCAGACCGATGCCCACGTCATATTCCCGCTCCTAGTATCCTCGTGCGCGCTCTTGAGTTTGTCTTTGGTGTATTCGGACATGGCACTAATGCCCGCTCGGGAGATCCACTATTCAATCATACTGCATGGCAAAAGGCACATGCAGTTCTGCAATTGGCGCGAGAGGGCTATCTATCTGACAACGAGGGTGTTATATTGTATGAAGAAGCAGGAGTCGACCAGTATGGTCTTCGGAAGTACGACTGCAGCCGGGGAACAAACAAAGTTGAAGGCGGACCTCATGCAGATATTTATCGCAAGTTTGGCGCACTTCACGGTATGTCACTATTCATTTTGTATCTGTCAAAGCTCATGATGTCTTCAGCTGGGCCACGATACACTGTGAACAGTTTGACTGACCACTGGACATTTTACAACCTTCAGGCCTATGCGAAACATATGTTCGGGCTCGACTGGAAGTATCACCATTCCTAGCGATGATTAACCGAACGGCCTTTCTATTGAACTACTTGTGGGATATTGTTCCCAGAGCTAGCGCCTATGCGGATTGGATGAACAGTGATCTTTATATACAGACAGAGGAGACATTCGGAATGTGTCGCTTCCCAGGTAGGTCTCCGAAGCACTTGATCAATTCTACGTACTGAAGTCATCCTTAGAATCACTCCGCGAGCGGCTCAGGCCGATCAGCCTAAGGAGGAAGCAGGTTGAAACTTGCCTGAGCAGAAGAAGAACTAAGAGCAGGCGGATGCGCATGCTCTGCATTGGTGTTTTCCGAATCCAATCGCGAAGCAGAAGCGGCCAATGGACTCAGAGCGAGAAGAATATTCGGGATTGTCACGGTCGTCTTCGATTCCATGATCCTGAGGGCAGTTGGAAGACTAATGGTCTGCATGGAACGCAGGGAGGACGGCGGAGGACGTGGACACGTACCGCAGTTGGTAAGTTGCTACGATAGCAAGCAAGCGCGACGATCTTTTGCTTGTTAGCTTCTGCTCCAACCAAATTGAAGCCGACTCGCATCATGATGTGAATTCAGGCCGCCACGGAGTCGGCTCCCTTTCGTTGAGATGCCCAAGTTGACTGTCGAGCTGATGGGTTGAAAGAGACAAAGAGCATATGTGGCTGCCAGACGGTGTCCATCATTTGACGACCTAAACGATCAGCTTTGAGGTGGACGTGTATCTTAGTTGGCAAGCGTCTGCATCCGGCATACGTATGACAGCTTTTTCCCCTGCGAATATCCCAGTCAATAGCAGCTAGGATTTTCTGTAAGAGTTCCGTGAAAAGGGAAAAACAAATTTGACACTGGGTTCAGATGGAAAGACTGAAAAGAATGGACGACATGAGGTGCACGGGCGCCAGAACGAGTACATACGAAAAGAACTCCGCAAGCAAGAAAGCCAGTGAGCGTGTATTCGATGAACGAGATGCCAGGCTTGGCAACATATGGTGTAGTAACAGTAGGGGGCATGTGTATAGTAGTCATCACATTCCACATCTACACAAAGCCGTTCCCAGCTATGCCGATGTGGATGCGCATTTATCGCAGTTGGTAAGTGCACATGCCATAAACCGGCTGAACGTGCCACGGTAGAATTTTTGTTTTGGTCCAGAAGCAAGTTGAATTCCGACGCGAGTCCATGACGGGCATAAGATCAGCTCGGGCGGTCCCTATTGACGAGAGAGCCAGTTCTTTGCTGTGGTCATCAGTCGTGGATTCGAGAGGGCGGTTGAATGAAAGGAGAGCGTGTGGCTAGCCGGTAAGCGCGAATAGCGAGCGAACGAGACCAGCATATATAATATCCGCCTTCAGCTCCGTAAGACTGGGCCGTTCATCATTTGGAGAAGGCAAGACGGACACCATAGACGTGTATTAGCGTAGCGGATAAGCCTCTCTCTGTGAGTCGGGATAAAGAGCATTTTTGGGTGTAAAACGCCAGGACTGCAAGCCACAGGACTCTCGCACATGACCGCTTCACGTCTTTCCTTGAGGTCTACGTGTGTCAAACTTCTGACGGACATGTATCCCAGTCGGTACCGTCGCTGTGAAAAAGAACGTCGATATTTTTGAAATGGTACTCGAGCGTCATCGGTCTGGTAATCTTGAACTGGGCGGGGGCGGGTTACGATGTGCTTAGACTCTAAAAGAATGTGGACACGTACCACAGTTGGTAAGTTTCCATCATTATTGCAACGGGGTCGAACTATTGTCCATTTTTTGCTGCAAATGAGAATCGGCTCGCATCATTCATTCTTGCTAGGGACTCGGCGCCGTTCCGTGGTCGAACCCAGTACTAGAATGTTGAGATGAGGGGTCAAAGGGAGCAGATGTGGCTGTGCTGACGGACAGGAGGTCCTGCCTAATTTGGGAGGGATTACCTCGGGCTACTCAGCTCTCCATGTAACGCCTCGAAGAAAGAGGAAGCGGCCCAGCCACGGGCGAGAGGATGTGACACGGCAACGAGGAAGTCCTCCCACGTCCTCTTCATAACTTCACGCGAGTACACGACACTGTCACCATCGCGTCGTCGTCGAGCTCTTCTGCCAGTGGCTCATCTGGATATCGATTGCTAGCGCGCCGGCCCACATCAACGCGTACTTTATGCGCGCCGCGTTTCCCTCTATCACCGTCGAGGTCGAGGAGGACTGGCAGGACCACGTCGTGCACAGTCAGAGCGCGGACAACGACAAAGTGTTCCTATGCCCTCTCGTTCTGCTCACGGACCGCAGTGCATCACATCGAGGTGTAATATGCGGGAGCCAGACTCAGCGCATCGCGGCGGAGGCGCACGACTACATGCAATTGGACGACCTGAGGGAGGACAAGATGGTCATGACTTACGTGTCGCGACAGGGCGTGTCCCGACAAAAGCTTGCGCGCTCACGGCCGAATCACACGACTCGCTGGTGACTGCACTCCAGGCGCTCATCGCGCGGAAGAACAAGGAGTACGAGGATTATATCCGCGTGGATGGGTTGGCAGGAATGAATGCTGCGGGTGTGAAGCACGCAGACGCCGTGATGGCGCGGAAAAAGAAGCGGTGCGGGCTGCTGGTGTAAATGGCAGACACGACGACTAGCGACTATCTTGACTTGAACTTATTCATATGCCTAGCTGACTTCTGGTTGGGTGCTTTCAACCCCAAGTCTTCGAAATGCACTCCTTCGTCCACGGCTGCTCCCACTCGCATGGCGCCGCCCGGATTCAATACGCCGCACATGCGAGGATTGGCAGGACCGCATTGTCCACAGTTGGATTGCTAAAGACGACGGGGGATACGGCTCGCGGTTATCGAGCGTTCTGCCTCATGGATCTTATCACCCAGTGAGTGTCGAATATGGAAGGTTTCCCCACCAGGGCACGTCTTGGGAACCCTCTTTCGTCATGGACATCTATCCGACTTGGTATAGTGTTCGTCTGCCAATGTCGCGGAGGCAAACTTTTTCCCGCTATTCCCCATTTTCCTTAGAATGGATGTACAAGGTAGGCCGCAATGAAAAGGGACTTGCGAGTCGGTTCTGTTTCGTCCCGCGCAAGCTTTACGTTGTCGTCTAACAAAGACCATAAACCTTTTGATTCTCTTGATTATAGTAAGCCTGGTGGAATCGTCTTCCGTATGTAAGCCGGGAATCCTAATGCTTTTTTGAGCTGACCTGTGACTGTTTCTTGGAAGCGCCCACATCTGAACGTGGGCGCGTGTCTCAGCGGCAAATCGTCCAAGTGTTTGTCTTTCATACTGGTTCCCTAAGCCTTTTTTCTTTTTGGTTCGTGGATCACATGGGTTGATTCAACTGTTGAAGGACTGCCCCAGAAACAGTCTCAATTCGCTAAGATCCACCTCCTGTCACCGCCTGGCTCTCACGTCGTTTGTCCTTCTCGCCGCCGCCCGTCCTGGATGAGGAAAGCAGAGAAGATCACAAAGAGGACGTCCACCAGGTTGATTTCCTTACCATGCGTGCGCCCTTTCAGAATGTCCTGGACGTGGCCTTAGTCCGATGATGCTGATGATTTTTTGGACAAGGATCCTAGTACGATGCCCACGCACAATATTAACAGCGGATAATCAAGCTGAGAAAAAAAGTCTGCCCAGCGGTTCAGCTTGAGTTGAAGCAGATACATAGTTGCAAGTCGTGATGGAAATCAGAGGTTGATGCAGAGGTGCGCGACCAGGACGTGGCCGCTTGTCTCAACGGATAAGCGTTTGCATATTCCCAGTAGGTTAGAGGTGACATTTTTCTTGCTCGACGTGTTTAGCAAGACTATGTAGTGACGGCGAATTCAACGTGGCTGGGACGTATCTCAGTCTGTGTGGAGCAAGGTCGTTATCCGATTGACGAAACACGCCCGTCAGCCAGTAAGGTGGATATCGCAAAGAGGAGAATGCTTAGGCCGGCTTGCGCGTTCGAACCCAGGCTGGCGAAGAGACGCGCGAAAGAGGACGATCTCCTGTGAGCAAAATGTGAGCGAGAACCTCCGCCGCCCAGCAGGCTGTACCTCGTCTATTCCCTCCCCGCACTTCTGTATAATGGCCCGACGTTATGTCCACCACTGGTACCTCGAAGCACGCCAAGCTGCCATGGATCAAAGATTGATCAATGTCGGGGAAACAAGGAGGCCTATGTGCTGAATAAGTGTTACAGAGTCTGGGAAGAGGAGAAAGATGTGACGAGGTGCAGCTCCGTTGTTTATGAGTCAGTTATGGGTGAAGATTTGTGTTGTCACGCGATCAATTCTGCATCCCTACGCCGCCAGGTTCGAGCGCGGCCATGCCAGGAAGAGTGGTCCTTGAATACTGGTTGTGGTAATCCGAGTGAGATCTCACCCTTTGTGCTAACAACTTTATATATCGACGTGGATGCGTGTCTCAGCAGATAAGTGTCCCACCATTAATGCTGGTGATTGGCTTTTTGATGAAGAGTCCTAAAACCCTTGGTAAGAAAGAATACTTACGGACGCTCTGTGCGAATGCAAGAGGTGCAGCGGAAAAATCGGTGTACTAGATCCACGATTCCGACCTGATACCGGTGTTGTGAGAATTGGACACACCAACAACAATCGAGACAACTTCATCGAGTAGCATACAAGCGACCGGCCTGCGACGCGTATTGGCCTAGCTGGTAACACGTCATGAATGTGGTGGTAGAAATGTGTTTTTTTAATGCTCAAGGTAACAGATGAAAATGTTTTTGACGACGAACTTGGAGGAAAGAGCTGTCCGGCGTGCAGCGGACGTGTACCTCAGTTGGCACAACACGCGTGAACATCGACCGGAATGACTATCCTCTTTTTGATTCCCATATCTTCTCTCCTCCGCACGCACACGTGAACGAAGGGGAGAAACAAAGAGTAACCCAACATTTGCAGACGAAGATGCAGCGTGTGCCCGGGCCTACCCTTAGTTTTAAAATCCAAAAAGAGCCCACGGAACGCGAGGATGATGTGCGCGCGCCGCAAGAAAAAGCTCTCGTCAGTAGGAGTCAACGTCACAGATAGTTATTAGGCTACATGAGATAATCGGGAACCACGACTCTAGCGCGTTGATCTTTGAAAGCGCATAGAAAGGAACGGAAGATGATGGGCATGCAAGCAGAACTAGGAGGAGGTAGCAGGAGCCAAGGCGGGTGAAGAAGAAATGGTCAGGATCACGATTGAGTGGCAGCGCATTTTGTCCGTGTGATTTCAGATGTCGCGTACGTTCCGTAGACTAGTAGTAGACTCTGCGGCGGCGATTCGGAACGATTGAACGATGAAGCAAAGGAGGTTTCTGATTAAGGGCCTGAAGAGTACGAGGACCTGTCTCTTCCAAATTCGCCGTGGACGCGTGTATCAGCAGATAAATGTCCATGGTAGTGGGGATGGACATTTTATAACTGTACTGGAACAGACTGAGAGGAGGAGAGAGAGGAGGACCTGCCTAATTGGGACCTACCTTGGGCTAATAACTTTTGCCCATCCTCCATCATCATCATATCGCACCCGAAGACGTGAGAAGAGCGAGTACGCACAGCAGGATGGCCGAGGAGGACGTGTGGTAGATGTTGAAAGAGGAAGCAAGCTAGAAAGGTCGAAGGAAACGCGGTTTTTGCAAGCGAACCTGCGTTGCGCTTTTCTCGGTCCTTCTGGCGGGGCGCTGCCAACTCCGATTCTTCGAAATCCACTCCGTCGTCCACAGCTACTCCCATTCCCGATATCTATCGCATCATAAATACACATGGCTTGTGCGACGGCCCCGGATTCAATCCTTCATTCACGCCGTGTTCCCCTCTATCACCGTCCAGGCGAAGGCGGATTCGAAGGACTGCGTCGTCCATAGCCGTATTGCAACTATCGACACACGGAAGAAGGAGGACTCTCTTACGTGGCGGCGCTGCCCGTAAGTGTTACTTCACCTCTACTAGATATCGATATCTTTAACAACAGTCAATATCAACATCTTGGAGAGAACCGTTCGCTTGATTTTGTGCCGGTGAACCAAAGCTTAGCTACGCGCCGACTGAAGACTCTTATGTAAGTCATCATGTTTGGAACGCCACTTGTAAGTCGACCGATTCTTGACTCAATTCGTAGAACATAGATTTGCCTGGCCACTTCAGAGAGCACCACCCGCGAAGATGCACTCAGCGAGGGAGTGTTCTCTTCACACTCCCATAACCCAGCGATAAAGGGTGGAGACGGACGAGGAGAACGCCACGGTGAAGAAGATGCTCCCGGAGAGCAAGGAAGAGGACGTGTTGTGCTGTCTGTTGAGGAGGACGGGGAATAAGAGTAGATGGGTGTGGAATAGTCGTCGGATCTGCGCCTGGCAATGTGCTCAGTTTTGCGGGAATCGCGCCTCGGACGGAAGTGTCGCGGCGGGGCGCGTCCCGACTGAAGCCCTCACGGCCGAATCACACGACTCGTTTGTGACTCTCCTCGCACTCGTGGTGCGGAAGAACCCAGGCGTACAAGGGCTACATCCCTGTGGATGGGCTGGCTGGTATGAACGCTGCATGAAACACGCAGACTCTGTCATGGCGGGAAGAAGAACCGACGGGGTCATGGCAGCCGAGACAATGGCCAAGGATGCCCAGATCGCGTAGGCGGCGAAAACGACTGCGGTGCCACGGGAACGGTTTGAGTCAGCTCTTAGGCTGGGGATACAACGACGACGGCTTGCGGTTATCAAGCTGTTCTACCTTATAGCTCTTATGTATCACCCGCTCATGAGAGAGGGATGTGTGTGAAGTGTCGGAGATCATGACGGAAGGTTTCCCCAAACACGCTTACACCAACGCACGTCCAACTCGCCTTGAAGACCTGGATGGAGACAAGGGTGCGAGAGTGAGGCGGAGGAGCTGTGTGATCATTTCGAGTTCACATGGCCAACCAAATACCCGTTGAGGCCGTGGACATGTATCAGAGCTGCTAAGCGTGCCACAATGACAAGTGAGAAGTCGCAATGATAAACCTTTTGATTCCCTTGCCAATAGTTAGCCTGGTCAAAGTGTGATCAGTGAAGCAAGCCCGGAGAAAGATGTGTTCGTCCTTGACACGTCTTGAGTGTGGACGCGTGTCTCAGCGGTAAATCGTCCAAGTACACCAATCCAGATGATGCAACTTTTGATGGACTGCTCAAAAAAAACTTAACGTGACCTGTAGCAGGTATATACGCACACCTCCTCGAGTCTCAATGCACTTAAATCCATCTTCTTTCGCTATCTGACTCCCGCATCTTTCGTCCTTCCCGCCGCCGACCGCCCTGGGGAACAGAAGAGATCACAAAGAGGACGACCAGGTCGGTTTCCTGGAGATGTGCCCTTTCCAAACCACGTCCTTCTCCTAAGTATGCTTGACGTGGCCACGTATCTTAGTCGGTAAGTGTCCGATACTAGTGTGCGGTTTCAAGATTATTTTTTTGACGGAGGAGGATGTCACGGCGATGCGTACCACACATCATTTGTGATCTTGGTGGTTAATCCAGACGTGCGCGACCAGGACGTGGACGCATGTCTCAATGGATAAGTGTGTGCATCAGCTATGGTTGTCTTTCCAACGGTACATTTTTAGCAAGGCCTGATGACGGCCAACTCAACATGCCTGGCTATCTGTGGAATAATAAAAAGATTTGAATGCTATCGTACTATCCAATCAGCCGTTAGACTAAACAGAGATGAGCGTAGTGTAGAAGCGCCACTTATCATTTCTAAACACAAAGGTGCATAATGAAATGCAAAAACGACTTATCAATCAACACAGCGAGCATGTTAGCCGATTGACGAGACACGCTCATTTGGCAGTGAGGTGGATAGTGCAAAGCTGAGGCCGGCTTGCTCGTTCGAACCCAGCGTGGTAGGTAGGTACACGCGAAAGGGGACTCTGGCCCGGGAGGAAGATCACATTATGGGCAGTCGCACCCATCCGTTTGGCGGATTCGTAAGCAGTTCCCACGTTTGCCGTCGGCAAACACTTGGCGGATTTCGAACAAGCCCGCCATGGCGCGACCGGGTTGGACTGTGTAGACGTAGTTACCCCTTCAAAACATTGATTGGCATATATGAATGGTATTTTCTGGGAAATAAGACCGATCCCTCCTCAGAGGACTGTGAATTGTCTTATAGTTGGTATATCAAAGTTATGAATGCTCAATGGTGGGCTTCCTCATCACTCAGGCATGCTGTTTGCATACTGGAAGCACTTTGTCTTGAAAAGTTGATAAGCTGTACATGGAACTTAGCTCTGGGACAGTGTTTGGCATCCCCAATGACAATTTTCCGGGTTAGGTGCCTTGTACGCCACACACAGCTCTAGAGGAGCATGTTGAACCATATATACATATCTGATATTTCTACTAAGTACTACAATGTGTATTTTTTTGCGGGTGGAGTCCCACACGGTGACCCGGTCGCGCCATGGCGGACTTGTTCGAAATCCGCCAAGTGTTTGCCGACGGCAAACGTGGGAACTGCTTACGAATCCGCCAAAGGGATGGGTGCGACTGCCCATAATAAGATCACGCGCCAGTCAGCACCTTCTCTAAACCCTCCCCACATCTCCCACCACCACACCCGCCACAGGCTCTCGGAAGCGGACATCAAGTCGGAGGCCTAGCGTACTGTTCTCTGAGGAGGAGGAGGAGGAGGAGGAGTCAGAAACGACACGTGATCAATCCTGCATCCCGGGCCCTACTCGAATAAACCCGACGGTTCATAGCGCGGCCATGCCAGAGAGTGTGTTCCTTGAATACGAGCTGCAGCAGTCGTGACATCTCACTCTTTACGTGGACGTGTGTCTTAGTTGATAAGTGTCCCATCATAATTGCATCATAATTAAGCTGCTCACTAAGAGATTTTTGAAGACGAGTCCTAAAACCCTTGATAAGAAAGGAATCGGATACGGACACTCCACTGCGCAAATGCCACAAGATGTGCGAGCCGCCATCCTCTTCGGTCCAGCGTGTCCATACGCGCCTCATCGGCGTGTTGTTACCAAGTCATTCGTTCTCCAGGATCGAACGTGGACGCGTGTCGCAGATGGAAAGCGCCGATGTTGAAGTAGACCAGGCTCTACTTTTTATGTAACAGCATCCTCAGCACGAAATCGGCAGCTTGCGGAAGGCCAGACTGTAGCAGCAGCGGTCGTACAGACCCTCGCAGTTTGGCTTTCCAGGTTGGACATCGTGGATGAGAGAGCACATGTAGCTGTGCCATTCTTGTTCCTACTGAGTACATGGATCAGTGTACCTCAACGGATAAACGTTCCACATACAACAATACAACAAGGAACGGGCCAGCAGTTTTTTTTCCTTCTGAGGTGTCCACAATGTTCAACAACGAGATCGTGTGACACGCTAAAACTTACACTCATGCGAGAGTCTAGCTCAAGCCTTATGCTAGCTGTTAGACTAAACTCAAACGGTCTTGAAGATGATACGCATGGGCTTAAATTTCAAAACGTACATGAGAAAAAAAGCTCCATAGTGTATCCGATTGACCATATACGCCCAATAATACCTCGATTGAGATGAGTATAAGTATGTAGTTGGACAGTGCGAGGGGGGGGGAGGAAGAAGACTTGCATAGGAGGAAGGCAGAACGTGGCGAGGGACTTGACAGACTCGCTGCGATCCTCTGCGCTGGTACCCGGCGCCCATCCAATCGGCTTTCAGTATCCGTCGGAGGCCATGGTCTACTACAGAAAGGTGTTTCCGTATCCTATGACCAGCGGCCATCTAAGTAGGAAGACGTGGACGCGTACCGCAGTTGGTAAGGGTCCATGTTAATCATTATAGCTTTGAAGAAAGTATTTTTTAGTTGAAGCGAGAAACAAGGGAGTGGGTTCATGACACGTCTGCAAGAATCGATATTTCGTCGAGTGCCTTCCCCCGCTTGAGAGCTAGTTCTTTTTGTGGTCATCAGTCTCGGAGATCGTGACTATGTAGCTCTGACATGGACGTGTATCTGAGCCGGTAAGCGTCCATATTTGCTGGCGGATTGGGATGTTTTTCTTTGCGAGTACCCAGGTTGGTGCATATCGCAGCCAGGTCACGTCGTACAATTTGAATCTGATTTCGCAACCTCTTAAAAGGTGATGGAAGAAAAAGATCAGCTATCCAGAACGTACTCTGGTTAACCGTTAGACTATACGAGTCGACGTTACCACCCATACCAATCCTTTGACTGGTGGACTGGAAGTTCGTCTCTAATCGGAGTGCACGCTTCTCCTGGCTGCAACCCAATCACAAGCGCCGCCATCGCGCACTCCCTGATGCAAGAAGATCCTTGCTTAGCAGCACGCCCGAGCGTGGCCGGCACATTGGTCCTCCTCGTTAATTTAGTAACGACCCTCCGCGATTGGAACAGGTTTCGTTTCCTGTATGCTGTTCTCCGCCGCAAACGACACGAGAGCACCGGTGTACTTCTTGGGAAGGCTATGTTTTCCTGTACTCATGTAGACGACGGCTTTCAACACATCCTCTATGTCAAAGAATGCCAGCACAGCGCGGTCACTGAGCAAAGTGGTGGGAGAAGCCCAAGACGAGAGATCTAGAACAAGCACTCACGAATAGACGTGGACCTCATGGTCACCACACCACGCAAAATCACGACCAAGTTCAACGGGTGATACATGGTCAATGAAAAGTGCGACGTGCCTTCCAGCGCCGGACTGGATGGCGATTTTTACGATGGTAGTCAGAGGATTACTTGGGACAAGCTTTGCATGCGCTCCAAGAAGTGGGATGATTTCGTAGAAAGACTGGCGCGCAAAGGATATAGATACGGGTACGTACCCGCAACGCGTCCGCCAACCTCATAGACGTCACAAAGTTGAACCCAGGCATTCCACCCGCCGTAAACCGATCGACTTGAACACCGTGACGAGGCATCAAAGGCCCGAAAGACCGCACCGTGGCTTCCACCTCGTCTATGATATCGGGAGTGTAGATATCCGACATGAGGTGGAACCGCATCTTCCAGTTGGCGGCCCAGTGACCGATGCGGGCGAGGAGACCAGCGCTTATGTTATCCATCTTTATGTCTACAAGACCTGCATCCCATCGCTTGTAAAAGGCGACTCGGAGATGATGAATCTCGCAGAAGAATTGGATCTCGGCTTCGTTCTCGTGGAAAGTGACCTATTCTACGAGACCGCCGAATCCGTTAAGAATATCGTCCTTGTCGTACCCCGTTAGTAGGCCTTGAAGGCAAACCAGACGTGATGGCGCGTGTTGGGCCGCATTAGGGAGTGATGGTAGAGAACGGCGCGCTTTTGTTTCAGTCCGCCATTGCCGACAGGCAGAGAAGGGTGGTAACCCTAGGAAAGGGTTCAAAATCCGACTCCAGGTTGCCCAATTGTATGCAGCTGTGACGGTGCAGTGACTACGTTTCGTGCAGATTTGTATCGCGCACGACTGGGCGTGGTCATGCGCGCCATAGTCAAAGATGGCGCGAGTCCGGCCATTAGCATACGTCCACAAAGAGGGCCGCTCCCTTATGATGGTACCCTCACCAACGATACTAGTGGAACGGTCTGCGATTTACCGGCTTGCGAGACGATGGCTTCACGTCCGTCTTCCTCTGCCATCAAAGGAAGTACACTCGTTCGTAACGAAGATCAACAATGTCAAAGAAGTTGGCCGTTCACATATAGAAAGAAAGTACGATGTATCAGTCTCGTAGCGACGGGTACTTCAGCTGGTACGCTAACGTGTACGGCATTGTTTTCGGTTTGGGCAAGAAACAGCGATGACGTCTGTAAGATTCAGGATGTGTTGTATGCGGGAAACCCTCCAAGCTTTGACCGGTCACAGTTCCAAGTCGCGCGTCCAGCACATCGTTCCGGTAAAGCACGGTGTCTAAACAAAGTTGTGAAAAAAGCTCAAGGCGAGAGAGGAAGCACCTACGAGAAAATGTGCATGTCGTGATCGCCGATCCATGCAAAAATTCGGTCGGGAGGAGCGCGACGTGTCTGGGAGCGCGGGACGCTAAGTCTGGCAGCGGTATCTAAAGGCGTACTCAGGACAAGCTTCGTCTGCGCTCCAATAATCATTGCTGACAAGGTGCTGAGAAAGTGGCCAGTTATATTCGGAGAGGAAAAAGGGTCTGATATTAACATCAGCTTGAGGATCATTCCAACAGGTGTGAAAGACGTACCGCGGTGCCAGTCGCGGACTTCGGGTAATCAATTTGAGTGATCTCTCGCCCTGTGGCGGGGATGAATGGGCCAAGCTCTCCAAGTTCTCGTAAAGATCGCCTGAGGCGACGAGTGCACGCCTGATATCAAAGATGTCGCGGGTCAGGATCAAAAATCTTGATGTAGCCTGGTGATATTTTCGTTTTTCCTCGCCGAGATGCGTAGAATTCGTCACTCTGTAATGATTGCGCATAAGCAGTCGCGCAGAAAGTATATGCCATAGATATGCTCACGTACCCGCAACGCATCTGCCAACTTCATGAACGTCAAGCAATCCACCCGCCGTCGCAAGCTGGGCGAGCCAGGGTGACAGGCAGAAGACCGCATGCTGGCTTCCACATCGTCCAGACTCCAGATATCGGGCGTGTAGAAATCCAACCGCTTCTTGCGTGGCCGATGCGAGTGACAAGACCGGAGCGTATGTTGTCCGCCTTTATGTCGACAAGACTTGCGGCTTCCCATAGCTTGGAAAGGCGAGACGGTGAATCCGCGGGAGGAGCTGGATCTCGGCCGCGGTGCAAAGTGACCTGTTCTTGATAATGTCGTCCTCGTCGTAACCCGTGAAGGCGAACGAGACGTGATGGCGCGTGTTGGGTCGTATTAGCGAGTGGTGAGAGAGACGTGCGCTATTGCCGACAGGCAGAGAACATGGAGGTTGATGGTAACCCGGTTCAAAGCCGTCTCGGCCGAATCCGACGACAATTGTCCTTGAATTGGTACCACGACCGTCAATAACTCAACGACCGGCAAGACCCCTCCCCACTCGTAGCCTTTGCAAGACTCACATCACTTACAGAACATGTCATCCTCCCAGGTTGCCCAATTGTCTGCTGCTGTGACGGTGCAACGACTACGTTACGTGCAGATTTGTATCGCGCACGAGCGGGCGTGGTCGGAAACTGGTCATTAGCATATGTCCAGGAAGAGGGCCGCTCCGTTACGATGGTACCCACGCCAACGATACTAGGCTGGGAGCGGGCGTGGAACTGGCCTCCCTTATGATGGTACCCACCAACGATATCAGTGGAACGGTCTGCGATTTAGCGGCTTGCGAGACGACGGATTCACGTCTGTCTTCTCATCTGTCATCGCTAAAGGAGATGCTGACCAGGATGCATATTTAGACACCTTTCTCTACGATGCCGAAGCAACTCGAAATGCATTGCTGGCCAGCTTTACTTCCGACATTCCAATGTTCACACTTCATGGGAACGAACCTTTACAACGCCATTCTAAATGTGAATGCCATCGATGCTTCTGGCGCTTAACCTCTCCTTTGGAAGACGTCAAGCGCACAGACCCCTCACGCCTTGCGCCCAGCCCGTTCAACCTTCCGACGATGTACAACTTTTCCTACGTGTACAACACGCTCCTCGTCCTCGCGCTTTAGCACCCTCGATGGCACACCCAACGAGTATCACGATAATCTCCTGCTCCATCAAGTCCCAGAATCATCGTCCAGGATAACGATAGTTTTGCGCCTAGTATGCTATCAGATTCATCCCAACGCCATCGACTTGTTCGATAGCGGCGATCTTGATGAACGTTGGACAAGTACAAGATTGAAGGGTCCTCTATCGGAGTCTAACGCGTCTCCGTGAGTTCATGTTTACGTCGGGTATAACCACGTAAACAAACTTATTTTTCAGAACATGGAGTGTCCAGCATCTTAGAGCCGCCATTTCACTGGAACGACGTTATACAGATGCCTCAGAAAACGTGATGGAGTGGATGGCACCTACCGGACGCTTTCTCGGGCTCTTGTCGTCGCCCTATGTGAAATTAGCTGCCCAAGGAGCATATCTTAGTACCCGGGAGATCCCTCCAGCTCGGCGCGTCTCCCTCGTGCGCTCAGGTCACCTCGTGGCGATGATCCCAGGAAAGACGTAGTGGTGGCGTCCTGTTCGGCGGGTTGCATTGTCCTGCATGGAACAGTCCGTTTCCGACTGTCATAGACAATCACCTCTGGCGGATGCTCGCGCTGATGGTGATCATCCTCCCTATATACATCCCGCTCCAGTGATGTCAGTCCGCTGACTGGGAGACTTCCTTCTCGATGTTCTTTATCCGAATTACAACAATCATGCGACCTCGCTTTTTCATACCTTTTGTCTATGTCTTTGCTCGTTTGTGTCTTGTTACTCTTTTATTCACTGCACTACGAACTCTTCCATTTCCTGTTGATTTCTTGCTTACCAAACTGTTCAGTGGACATCGTCTATACCGCATTTCTGATCTGACCATAGTGTCGCTCTACGATATCCTGTCTTATTCATGCATCTGTAACTTCTCGAATAGACGCTCTGGAGCGCGCTAGCACGTCCCAACTCGCCAGTTCATCTTGGAATCCAGTTCTTCTGTTGCAGATCCTTCACCGCTTTCGCGATTCTGAGGACAACAGTCGGCAGAGAACACTAGTCATGACTCGTTCCACAGCAAAGACGTGGACACATATCGCACCGGATAAGTGCGCCCATTAGCCAGAAAGGTCAAGGCTCGAATTTTTGCTATTGATTTTGAACCCGGGCTATCAAGTATCATTGACGACTTACTCTATTTCATCCACCCCACGTCGTAACTCCTCGTCTCGGCAATGTCGATGCTCAAGGAGCTTCCATCCTAAGAGGGAGACCGCGCCAACACGACCTCGAGATACAACGCGACCAACCAGTGGGAGTGCTCAATTCGTGTTCTGTGAACCAGAGGATTATTGTAATCGCTTTGCGTGAGGATTCCTCCCTCGGAAAACAAGAGTTTTGGCAGGGAGCAACAAGTTCATACCTCAACGCTAGAGCGGCACTAGACAGAAAGAGCACTTTAACGTGCCGAGGACAGATGCCTCAGCTGGTACTGTACACATAGGTTGAGAACGCCCATTTTTCATGCCAGTACCATTCAATTTCGCCCTGCAGCAATCTGTAGCCTGGCAAGTCGTCCGAGTCTTGTTTGTTAGAATGCTGACCACCGGTGGTGTAACGCGGACGGGTAGCGCACTGGCAGCGAGTAGACGCCCGCATTACTTAGTACACCACTTGCTCAAAGGTGCATGGTTATTTTTTGGTCAGGTTGTACGTGCGACTCCAAAGTGACTGGTCATAAGTAGGTCGGTATCTCCTAGTCAGCTTCGACGTGGACGTGTATCTTAGTTGGTAAGCGTTTACATGGCGAGCGTCTTGAAGTTTTTATCTCACGCGCGCCAGCGGAGTGGCCCCGCGATTCAAATAAGTACGCAAAGGGCTTCTCCGATTCATGTCGCACGAAAGTGCCATTTCGATCGCCTTGAAGCGGTATACTATCTCTTAGCGGATACGTGTTCAGCCTGAGGTGGAAGTATAGAGGAGCTTTTCTCGTTTTGGCTTGAGGATAACAAGGACTCTGGACTGCCCAAGAACAAAAGTCCACTGCATCCCTCAGCCTCACAAGTTGCGAAAATAATGCGCCTGGTCCATCTTGAGATGAAGTGACAGATGTTTTTCCAAGTTGTTCTCTTTTTGCGAGGCTAGATTCAGTCGCGATGGAAGCCAAGAAGCATGCTGTATCCTGGTGTTTAATCCTTAGGCCTGGGGCGCGCAACCGGACGTGGACGCATGTCTCAATGGATAAGTGTTTGCGTACAGTCTCCGAGCTATTCGTTTTTGCTCTGCTGTTCGGCAAGTAGCCTGTAGTGGTTGTGTGATAAAAAAAATGACTGCCCTTACTAGGCTAAACTAAGATGAAACCTCGTGTTGTTGGAAGCTCATGGGCTCATTCACAAGACCTAGAGATGCGTAAAAATCTGTCAATTGAACGATAAGTAGACATGTTATCCGATTGACCAGATACGCCTGTCAGACAGCTGGTGGATATGGCACAGGACAGATGCCGGCTTGCACATTCGAACCCAGGCTGGGTGTAGGAAGGGTATGTATCATGAAGGAGTACACGTATAGTAGACAAGACGACGTGCGGGAGGGAGATCCTCGATGGAAGGCATAGCGCGAGGAGGGACTCTTCATCTTGGACCTGCTCAGTGGTGATTCGGAACGACGGACCAAAGGCAATACACGTTCCTCATGGATACGAGAGATGAGGAAGACGCGCATGGATAACGGAGACTGGGACGGCGCAAGCACGGGACTGAAACGGAGGGCCGACGAACGGTAGGAAGAGGTTTCTGGTCAAAGGTTGCCTAGGAGGCGCCCAAAGAGCTGAAGACGTGTATCCATGCCGATCGCTCCGTTAAACAGAGGAAAGACGAGCGAGCTTGCCGCCGGACAGACGGTGTCGTCCTACCGCCAACACTTTCGGTTGCGAGGACTACAAAGCGAGTATTAGCCATGTCTCTTGCCAATTCGCTATGGACGCGTGTCTCAGTGGATAAATGTCCATATGGTGCCGAAGTTGTTCCAAGTGTCAAATTTTTAGTCCTGAGCCGGTCTGCATATTACTCTTGGAATCTAGCCAGCGGAACGTTGAAGTATAGCAGAAACAGCGGCGCGCGTGTCCATCTCGGTTCTGCTGATGGCAGGAAGGAAGAAAGGACACTGGTGGCTGTGTTGGTGCTTGGTTCCGACAATCACTAGAGGACGCGTATCCCAACGATAAAGTGTTCCATTCAGTTGTTCGTCAGATGTCCCATTATTTTTCTTGTTCACATCGAAGGATGGGCTAGTCTCACTTCCAGGTGGCGAGCGACACCAACTTTCGCTGAGAAGCAGGAATCACGAACCAGTGCCTGAGAGCCTTTTGCTTCGCCCTATGGTACTAGGTCGAATTCAGTAACAAGAATCAATTGACCAATAGCGCACGGTAGTCTATATCCGAGACGCCTAGAGGAATGTCCTGCACGATCGTCTTTTTGCGCAACACCCTCGCTCGGGAGAAGAACGCTGAGAATGCCACCTTGGAAGACACTAAAGGATTCGGTTGGAGCGAGAAGAAAGCAGCACTTTTGGTCCTGACGTCAAGGTTGATATATGTAGACGTGTACCTCAGCTGGTAAGCGTCCGTAGTGCTGATTGTTCAAGCTGGTCAATTCTTTTAGTTCGGTGCTTGTCAAGTGAGTCAGCCCCTCGAGCTCAAGACGCACCAGATAGGGAGACATTGAAGATGAGAGACTGAAAGAAGACCATACAAGCGGTGCATGCGGCGCCAGACATCGAAACTCTCATCCCGCGCCACGTAAGAAGTCAAATTCAGTATCCGTCTGTACTCAAGGCTATCGAGATGCATAAGAATGGGAGGCTCAGAATGATGGCAGGAAGAAACAGTCACCTGTCGTGGATCTGTGCCTCAGCGGATATGTATCCAACAGTAGATGTATGATGGTCAATGTCCCCTTTTTGTTGAGCCTAGAACATTGCGATAAGAACTGGGCGCGCGCGGAAGTCGAAGGATTGGCATTCACAGAGACATCTATATGCGCATTATTGAATTGAACACTGCCATCCACGCAACAGATATCGGCCTGAATCCATCGCCATGCCCTCTCAACACCGGTGCTCCTTCTCAGGTACCGCGAATCCCGTCGCTGTGCCGATCTGTAGCATTCAATCGTTCTCTCCAAGGTACCCTGTGTCTTTCACAGCTGTTCCCGTTGCCAGTGCCCGTCGCATCCTTTTCACGCATTCCACTGACGCCCCGGGTTCAACGCGTCCTTTATGCACGTCGTCCACAGTCAGAGTCACTCTCGGCAAGGCGTTCTCGTTCCCAGAGCGCAGGGGCATGATATGTGGGAGCCAGATTGGTGGGTGTGGCGGGGTGTGGTGGGAGCCCGGACGGAGGACGACAAGTGTCTCGCCGGAGGCTCGCGGTTGAATGGCCCGACTCACGTCATAGCATCAGGCGTTCGTGATGCGGAATGACAAGGAATACGAGGCTTATATTTGGAGGCATGAAGCGTCTAGGTTCTCCCTCCACGCTTGTCAACACTGAATCCGGGTTGTGAGAAAAGGTTGATTTACACAGTAAGATAGAGCCTCACCGGCCTCACCCGTCAAGGAAGAAGAATGACACGTCGCGGTCCAGTGTGGCAAGCAAACATACGCGAGGATGAGGATGTTCACCCGCATGTAAGGAGGCGCTCGATGCCCTCCCGCCTGCCGTCCTCTTCGACATTCTCAGACGTACAAAAAGTCGTGTCATAACGTGATTGAAGGAGTGCGAGGAAGACGCGGGTGCTTGTGATGAAAAAAAAATGTGGAACCTAGAGAACAACCCTCCAGTTAGCCGTTAGACTATACTGAGTAAAGATCCAGTGCACATTCTGGAAGACTCGGAAGGCCAAAAGAAAGAGATCGGACGAGCGCATATCCCACGAACTTCACGGCCGATCAGCCTAAGGAGGAAGCAGGTTGAAACTTGCCTGAGCAGAAGAAGAACTAAGAGCGGGGAGGATGCGCATGCTCTGCATTCATGTTTGCCGAATCCAATCGCGAAGCAGAAGCGAGCAATGGAACGAGAAGAATATTCGGGATTGTCATGGTCGCCTTCGATGCCATGATCCCGAGGCAGTTGAAAGAAAAGAACAAAGCCTAACGGTCTGCATTGAACGCAGGGAGGACAGAGAACGTGGACACGTACCTCAGTTGGTAAGTTGCTACGATTCCTCAGCGAAAAGTCTTTTGCCTCTACTTCTGCTCCAACCAAATTGAAGCCGACTCGCATCATGGCGTGAATTCAGGTCGCCACGGAGTCGGCTCCCTTCCGTCGAGATGCCCAAGTTGAATGTCGAGTTGATGGTTTGAAAGAGACGAAGAGCATATGTGACTGCCACACGGTGTCCATCATTTGACAACCTAAACGATCAGCTTTGAGGTGGACGTGTATCGTAGTTGGCAGGATATCCCAGTCAATAGCAGCTATGTAACGCCTGCGAACTTCGGCGGCGGTCCCAGGATTTTCTATAAGAGTTCCGTGAAAAGGGCAAAACAAAGTTGACACTGGGTTCAGATGGAAAGACTGAAAAGAATGGACGACATGAGGTGCACGGGCGTCAGAACGAGTACATACGAAAAGAACTCGGCAAGGAGGAAAGCCAGTGAGCGTGTATTCGATGAACGAGATGCCAGGCTTGGCAACATAATGATATGGTGTAGTAACAGTAGGGGGGGGGGGTATAGTCCTCGCATTCAACATCTACACAAAGCCATTCCCAGCTATGCCGATGTGGACACGCCTTTATCGCAGTGGGTAAGCGCCCATGCCATCATCGAACGTGCGACGGTAGAATTTTTCGTTTGGTCTAGAAGCAAGTTCAATTCCAACGCGAGTCCATGACGTGCATAAGATGTCCAGCTCGGGCGGTCCCTAGTGACGAGAGAGCCAGTTCCTTCATCGTGGTCATCAGTCGTGGATTCGAGAGGGCGGTTGAAAGACAGAGGAGAGCGTCTGTGGCTGTGTGGCTTCAGCCTAGCCGGTAAGCGCGAATGGCGAGCGAACGAGACCAGCGTATATAATATCTGCCTTCATCTCTGTAAGACTGGGTCGTTCATCGTTTGGAGAAGGCAAGACGAACACCATAGACGCGTATTACTATTAGCGTAGCGGATAAGCCTCTCTCTGTGAGTCGGGATAAAGAGCATTTTTGGGTGTAAAACGCCAGGACTGCAAGCCACAGGACTCTCGCACATGACCTCTTACACGTCTTTCCTTGAGGTCTACGTGTGTCAAACTTCTGGCGGACGTGTATCCCAGTCGGTACAGCTCCGTCGCTATGAGAAAGAAGGTTGATATTTTTTCAGTGGTGCTCGGGCGTCATCGGTTTGGTTATCTTGAACTGGGCGGGGGCGGGTTACGATGTGCTTAGACTCTAAAAGAATGTGGACACGTACCGCAGTTGGTAAGTTTCCATCATTATTGCAACGGGGTCAGGGTTTCGAACTATTGTCCATTTTTTGCTGCAACTGAGAGCCGGCTCGCATCATTCATTCTTGCTAGGGAGTCGGCGCCGTTCCGTGGTCGAACCCAGTACTGAGATGAGGGTCAAAAGGCAGCAGATGTGGCTGTGCTGTCCTGTCCTGCCTGATTGGGAGGGATTACCTCGGGCTACTCAGCTTTCCATGTCGCCAACGCCTCGAAGGAAGAGGAAGCGGCCCAGCCACGGCCGAGAGGACCTTACACGGCAACGAGGGAGTCCTCCCACGTCCTCTTCATAACTCCATGCGAGTACGCGACACTATCACAACCTCGTCGTCGTCGAGCTCTTCTGCCTCATCTGGATATCGATTGCTAGCGCGATCAACGCGTACTTTATTTCCCTCTATCACCGTTGAGGCCTGAGGTCGAGGAGGACTGGCAGGACCGCGTCGTGCACAGTCAGAGCGCAGGCAATGACAAAGTGTTCCTATTTCCTCTCGTTCTGCTCATGGACCGCAGTGCATCCCATTGGCGCGTGCTGTGTGGGAGCCAGACTCAGCGCACGACTAGAGGAACTTGCCAGGAAATGGTGGTGGCATGTGGTGGGAGAGCGTCCGATGGAACGTGCTCGGTCTCGGAGGAGGACAAGATGGTCAGGACTTACGTGTCGCGACAGGGCCTGTCCCGACCAAAGCTCACAGCCGAATCACACGACTTGCTGATGATTGCGCTCGTGGCGCGGAAGAACAAGGAGTTCGAGGTTTGGGTTGACGGGCTAGCGGGCATTACTGCTGCAGGAGTCAAGCACGCAGACGCTGTGATGGCGCGGAAGAAGAAGCGGTGCGAGCTGCTGGTGTAAATGGCAGAGACGACGACTAATGAGCTTGCGTAGGTGGCGAAGACTATGCTCACGGGAACGACTGTGCTATCGCTTGTGAATGCTGTCTTTCGTCAAGGCTGTGGATGTGAAGACGATGGCTATCAGGGCTCTCATTGAGCTGTGGGGATCCACGCATGACTGTCACTGGACGAGAGTAATCTGTCGGGCACTGCCTATGCGCATGCTTCCGTAAAGACGTCGAGGAAAAAGCCGCCGGGCGAAATGAGTCGGTACCAAGTATGACCCCAAGCCGAGAGGTCATACGTGCGAGTGCTGTTGATCGGACGCGTATCGCAGTTGGTAAGTGTCGCGCTTATAGGGGAGGAGAGGTTCTTTTCCTACTCAAGCTTTTCATAGTCGCCAATAAAAATAATCAGTGAATTTTCTGGCAGTTGGTCCTAGTAGAATGTGTACTTGCGATGATTTCTCGAGTCACTCGTTATTCCTAACGCGTAAGCGACTATGTTGACTTGATCTTATTCATCTGCGTAGCTGGCTTCTGGTGGGGCGCTTTCAACCTCAAGTTTTCGAGATCCACTCCTTCGTCCACAGCTGCTCCCACTCTCGCATGGCGCCGCGTGACAGCCCCGGATTCAATACGCCGCATTCCCCTCTATCATGAAGGAGGATTGGCAGGACCGCGTTTTCCACAGTCGGATTTCTAACGACGACGGGGGGTGCAACGGAAGCTCACTGTCGAATGCCGACCCAGCTAAGTTGTGGATGCCGCCTTCGAAAGGCTGCGATACGGCTCGCGGTTATTGAGCGTTCTACCTCATGGATCTAATGGCTGTTTCTTGGAGGCGCCCACATCTGAACGTGGGCGCGTGTCTCAGCGGCAAATCGTCCAACTGTCCCAATCATAGTGATTCCTTTTTTTCTTTTTGGTTTGTGGAGCACATGGATTGATTCGACTTTGAAGGACTGCCCCAAAAACAAAAAGTTAACCACGGTGACCCATAACAGGTCGAGTCTCAATTCGCTAGGATCCACCTCCTGTCACCGCCTGGCTCTCACATCGTTTGTCCTTCTCGCCGCCGCCATTCCTGGATGAGGAAAGCAGAAGAAATCACAAAGAGGACGTCCACCACGCTGATCTCCTTGTCATGCGCCCTTTCAGAATGTTCTGGACGTGGCTGTGTAGTATCTCAGTCCGATGATGCGTTTAAGCTGAAAAAAAAGCGTTCCCGCCAGTCATCTTGAGTTGCAGTTGCAGTCGTTGGCTCTCCAGTCATGATGGAAGTCGGAGGAACTTAAGAGTGTGCCACGGCGCCTTAATCCAGAGGTGCTCAAATCGGGACGTGGACGCATGTCTC
>JADNRX010000670.1:0-27088 GCA_015501595.1 Hymenopellis radicata
TGCTTCGCAAAGTTGGCGTCGTCATCTTGAAGGACGCTAGAAGTAGTCTCGGTGTTCATCGTTCTACTCCAACGCGTGTGCATGCAATATGGGGGTTATACTAAGACCTTGTCGAGGAGGCGCTGTTATTGGAGAGGTTGGCAGAACAAAAGATGTTGAACGTACCTTCAAAACATGAGAGTTACAGGCGTCTCTTGTTCGTCATCCGTGCTGCTTATCGTTGGCGAACACCGCACGAGTGTCAAGCGCTGGCTGAGACACTGCTGAGACGGCCTGTGCGGCGTGTGACCGTCCGTCACGGTCCGAGAAGCCGAACGCCGAATGAGGCAATGACTCCTAATTTAACGTGTCCTAGGACTCCCTAACGCAGGTTTTTAAGTAGGATCCTCTTGAAGAGGCACTCAGGTATGCTTGTCTCCCAAAATTGAAGTTTTCCTGTGCAGTCTGCGTCCGTGCTGGAAAGGATTTATTATATCACGTGATCGCGCCACACTTCTCTTCCGATATCCGCATCCTTGAACAGACTTCGAGGACATCGGTGCTTTCTTTGAAAGCTACATATTCGCAAAGCGCGACATTTCGAAGCAAATTAAGTACTCATTGTGCAGTATATAGTTGGAGAATGCTAGTAGGTATGGTAGTAGCGCCATAGCAGATGTTTCAAAAATGACCAAGATGCTCTTACAAAGTACATATATACTGTATAGATAGGTCAATCAGTGACCCGAAAAATCGACTGCCGCCTAGAGTATGAAGCGGAAATCCTTGTTTTGGAGATCCGTGAGATCAAGGAAGGCCTAAAGGAGTGCAATGTCAGTGATAGTTCAGCAAGCAAACGTTCAAGCGGCGTTCGCATCGGAGATAACTTACTTTATCGACCTTCTTCTCCTGGGTCGTTCCGTCTGGGTTAACGTGGGTGACGAAGACATCATCATATGTCTCGTCATGCGAGGAGCTATCGCGTCTATGGTTCTCCCTTGCCAGCATGAATCGAAGGGTCAAAAGGAGCAATGCCGAAACGAAATTGCACGCTGCGATGAGAGCCCAGGGAACGTGGTTTCTGTTGCTCCTTGAGCACGAAATTGCGAGGGCAGCGCGCGCGAACTCCTCTTACCTGGGCTGATACTGTTTCTTCCACACGAAGGGACCCGCGAAATTACCAACGCAGTAACCGATAAGTACTAGAGCGTTCGTGGTGATACCTAGCCGCGTGTCAGACGAAGGCCCTAAAACGATGAGAAATGTGCACTAACGTTTGGTGTGCCAAGACGTCAACGAGCCAACCCAGCCCAGGAAAATCACAAACGGACATATCGCAAAGACTGTAATGTAGTCGGCTTCGGTTGTAGAAATAAAGGAAATGAAGAGCTTACTCGAAGATTTGACCTCTATTCGCGCACACGGGCTTCGGCATTTCATGGCGTAGCGCGTCTTGCACGGGCGATGCGATTTCTAACGGGAAACCGGGTCCAGATGTTGCACAAGTGGTCCCATGGAGGAACTTGGAAGACGGTGAAGCGCGCAGGTAAGATATCTGGTTGTCTATCTGGTGATTGCTCACCTCGTGCTTGACCTCGTATTCAACCCGGTTTCTCCTCATCGACGCGGGACCCTCCAAGACGCGGCGTAAGCGGTGATTTCAACCTGGTTGGCTAATGGTGACTGTATTGCTTCCAGGACATCGTGGTGGTCGATGAGCAAATCCTGCGCTTGTCGACGACGGAAAGCAACATGTTGGCGCCTCCTTTACGCGCCGTCTGGGCGGTTTCCTTGCGTGTCTGCGTCTGGGCAGAGGCCGGTGTTGGTTTCATCGGGGAGGCGTTGTGGTGGGAGTAAAAGTAAGGTGCGCGACTCAGCGAGCGGCTGTGTAGGCGGGTGCTGCCGCGCGTGCCGGCATCCGATCCATCAACTTGATGGATAACCTTTTGTTGTGAATTTCTTTGAGACCTACTACCACAACGAACAGCAACGAACACGAACCAGAACGAACCCTCCTCTTACCCTGAGCCATGAACGACTTTCCGTGCGTTTGTCATCTGAGCCCCTAGTTAACCAGTAGTTGAACATTTATCTGACAACTAATATAGGTTGATTGACTTTGACGCGATGATGAAGAGCATGAAGCTCGGCCAAACCGATGGGTACAAAGCAAGATACGTTCCTGCTCGCCGAAGTCTCGGATCGTTACAAATCTTTTGCGGGCGACCAACAGAGATTAATCGACGCATCTACCGCTCTACTTGCAAACCCAGAGCAAAGCCTCTGCCCTCGCCACTTTCTCGGATGCCTGGCACCAATTGAGCATACCGTGGTAGAGGGAAACGTCTGGGCAAGTTTCCACTGAACACAATCGTCGCATTCCGACCACCGCTCCTCACACTCTTATCCTGGATGGCCAAACAACGCTCTAAGGAAGAATGTCACACTCTCTGGTTGACTAAAGATGCCAGTGATGACAGTGACGCACAGCGGTGCAGGGAATCTGGCTGCAACCTCGAGGATCCTTTCGTTGCCATGTTGCACGAGATTGGACGCGGCAAGCGCATTTCGATGGTGTGCGCAGCGTTTCGCATTATCGCGGCCGTCCTCTGCAGTGCCGCACAAGAGATTAAAACGGCGCGATCGGCTCGTCGTGTTAAAAAAGTCATCGACACGGCTGGCCTCGTCCAGCCTTGGCCTACCTCAATCTCCAATTTATTGGGAGATTGTGCCGTCGATGATTTTTTCAATCAATTGGAGGTATGGATTGAGGGGTGGCCAGGCTACTCTTATCCGTACGATATCCTTGGATCCCTCGCCCTCCTCTTTCCCCAGCAGTTCTTGACCCGCATTGCCCAGTCGACGGTCGTCCCTGCCCATACTGTCGTCGTTCTGGGCCTCATCAACTCCTTGTCGCAGGAGAATCATCGATCTGGAGAATACCTCTTGATGGAGACAGCAGCTATCATGCATTTCTTTGATGCTTTGCTCAACGATCTCACTCAACCCCTCCTCCTTGAATTTATCAAAGACGACGAAGTCGCTGGGCGAATCATCTTACTCTGCTCACAGCTCCTGTACGAGATCCCGCGCATGCTTTCCGGCGAGACTTCGCAAAGGTTTCCAGGCTGGCTAGAAAAGAAAGCCAATAGCTCGACGAAGACCTTATTACGCCTCGGAAGCACTGTACATGCCCATTTGGAGACTGTTAATGGTGAATTTGAGAACAATTCGGAGCTTGACAGTCGTCTGTTAGAGTTGTCGCGCGCTAAGCAACAACGAGCGAGCAGCATCATCACAGGAGCATTCGACGCCTTTTGTTCTCTTGCGGAATGGCAACGTTGTGCTGCGCCAGGCTGCAACGGCGCCGTGGCGGCGGCGGCGCTTCGGAAGTGCTCAAGCTGCGTTCGTGTGATGTATTGTTCCCCGGCGTGCCAGAAGGAGGCATGGAAGCACGAACTTTCACCGCACAAGGAGCTCTGCAAACTCGCTACAATCCTCACCACCCATACAGGTCTCCCGGCTCGACCGAAGGCTGCGGACCTTGGCACATTCTATGAACGTGTCGACAGCAACGAAGAGATGGAGGATGTGGCCAGGGAATTTGGAGAGTGTTTTAGGAAACTGGCTAATTCTCTTGGGGAAGGAATGGCAATGGGACATTCTTGATAAACTTGACTAATGTCAATACATTTTGCCAAAGACACAATCTATGTAGAACGTGTAACTCGGGCCTTAGTTAACTAGTTAACTTTCTGTGCATTTGTTGCCTCCTCTTTGACAAAGTCTTGCTCAAGGCAGCGGACCGTAGCAAACTACTGGGAAGGCATGTTACATAACGGCCCAGTCAGTTCACCGGTGGCGCGACATTGTTAGAGGGCCGAGGGATGAGGAGGATTATGAGACGCCGAAGGTGCGTCGGCCAGCGAAGCGTGCGCGGTCTGACAGCGCGAGCGGTGTAGCCAGAAATGCATGTCGATAAACTGCATCTAAGGTAAAGAAACCTGATGTAAATGCGACTAACTCTCTGTTGAAACTCTAAGTACAAGGTTTAATAGGTAACATTCATATTCTATCGACTACAACCGTCGCGATTTCTTGAGCGGGGTGGCATGGGTGATGGTGAGGGTGGCGGCGAGAATGACCCGGAATTCGGTGGATCAGTATATTGCTTTGCGTTTCCAGGGCGCTGGGCTGACGGCGACGTTCTATCAAAGCTCTTGACAATCCCTGTATCCCCTCCGGCATCTGTAAGAGTTTCCATCAACTTGAACTCGTCAAGCAAGTCGTGACGTGACCCAATTACAGCTTTCCGACCTGCATCAGAATCCCGCTCCTCAGGCGTCATAGACACCAATGCACGATCCAAGATATCCTGCACCCTCCTATGAATGTTGTGGTATTCATAACCCTCGACATATTGGTATGCCAAAACAAGAAGACTGAACCATTCCTGCATGAATGGCTTCAGCTCGTCGAAGTACGGGTGGAAGTGCGGGATGATGTATTTCTCGAAATCGTCGGGGGTCTTGAGCAACTTTTTCTTGTTGAAAGCAAGGAGATCCTGATCACCATCGAAAAAGCAGTAGACAACCAAGTGTAATTGCGGATGGTCCTTGCTGTCGTCGAGCTCTGCCCGCCGTTGTGCATTTGGTCCGCTGCGTGTGAGGCATATATGAATCAACACCCAGAAAAATGATTCGATATCATGCACCGCGTCATGGAACAAGTCCGGTGACGGGTAATACCTTTCTCGCGAGAGAATTTCGCCGCTCGTATACGGTGGTGTGCCCTTGTATGAGTTCAGCATGGAAACACTGGCAGCACAGACCAACATACCGTGCGTGAGCCCGATTGACGCTCTGCAGACGTAAATCTGAAACTGAATCTCCGAAAAACCTAGTATGCATCAGATGCTATCCCAAAAGCAAGTACCGCCCTACCTTAGTCCATCGCAGAAGAGTGGAATCAACAACAGGACCAATACTGGCAGTGGAGAACCTGGAGACATGTTTCCAGGCGTGGACAACATATGCATAGAGATAAAGCGGGCAACGACCGCAGAGCCAGCTACCATTGCACTACCATCAATGGTAGTCTGCATCATGTCCTTCTCTCCTGCCACCTCATGGAAAATGCTTGCTTTGCGCTCGGCTGCACCGCTATCCAGGGCGGGGAAGTTCTCTAAAGCATCAGTCTTGTTCTCTTTACCGTATTTACCGCGATCGAAGTCAATCAGGCAGCCCTTGGTTCCAAGACCGTAGTACCGCTTTCTCCATCGCACCATGCCAATATGATGTTGCCCGGGCTGATGTCGCGATGTAAAAGACCGTTAAAGTAAACGTATCCGTGACCTAAGCACGGTTAGGACAGGCCACGAATGATGAATATGGAAGGCACTTACCACCAATGGCATCCCGAATACCGCATACAGCTTCTCGGCGGGTTTTGAAATACTTGAGAGGCCACCCGAACGTAGAGAGCAGGAGCCGAGTATGGATGCGGGAAATGGGAGGAGACGAGCCCGCAGATGTTACGATGGAGATGATGTCGTCGTCGGTTGCGTTCACGTGGAGGTAGCCTTCGATAGCCTCATCACGAGTACGCTTAGAACCCGCTGAAGAAGGAGTGGTGGTGAACACTGCGATCTGCAAATCCCCGCGTATCAACGACCCAGTTATGTCTGCCTCTCCTCGCATAGAAATTGTTTCCTCCAACTGAACCTGACCTATAAAGTCTTCGCCCTCCTCCGGAGTATCTTTCGCTGCTGCGGCCGCATTCTTTACCCTACTGAGCATCTCATATTCACTGTCAGTCCCGACGGGTCTCCAAGACTGCTTCAGTACGAGAAGCTGATACTCTGGGTGAGACACACTCGTAGATCAAATGACAAAACTCACCTTCTTGCTCGTAACCTGCCCGTCCTTGAAGGGAACCACCGCCCACACTAGGGAAGCTCGGCCCTGCATAATGTATGCACGAGCGATAGAAAGGACTTTGACAGTTAGATATTGCTCATTGTCATTGGTCGTGATGACCCATTGCTTTTCTCTGGTGGCGGACAGATAGCTGGGGACAGCCTCATCATCCAAACGGTAGGTGGGGACGATGCTGGTGGGAGATGCATAGAACTTCATTTGGGTATCGTAACCGAGCTGTTCCATTGAAAGAACGCTGAATGCCGCAATGACGCGGATGAAAGAACGAGGGTCCTGCACATTAAGCGCGTCAGAAGTGTGCTGATTGCAACAGTGGAAACCAAGACCAACCTCATGAATATTGAATGATGTGGTTGTACCCAAGACACCAGAGCGGTCATGCAACCACACAGTCATGCGATTAGGTCCGAGAGTCAGACCGAAGACAAATCTTCGATCTAGTTGTTCGCGAAGGATGCGACGCAGATATCCAATCAGCTGTTTGACGACATCCCTCTGACTTTGCGAATCTTTGCGTTTCATCTCGACGGCACAGATTATTTGCAACCACCAGACAGACGCCTACGACGTGTACATGCGTTAGAAGGGTACGGAGAACATAAGGGATCTTCTATACCTCGAGCTTTTCCTTCCTCTGCGCCTCCTGTTGAACATGAGCATTCGTCAAAATATGAGTGTCAAACAGAGCTCACTTTGTCCTTTTCAGCTGTTTGTTTCCTCTACATAAGATGAGCGAACAATAAACACAAACACTAGTAAGTTCTCACCTCGTTCGCAGACGCGACTTCCTTGAACTTGGATACATTGTGGGCGAGCAGACAGTCTGGTCGAATGGCTGCGGCATCTGGGTCGCTAGACTGTGGCGTCTGAGAATGATAATCGACCCATTCTGCTACGTCGCGAAGTTCGTGGTTCTCTTCCGCCTGCGCAGCCTCAGTGGCGGTCCGAATAGCGTTAGCGGCGTTGACGAAAGGCGCGTAGAGCGCCTTCTCCTTGACGACAGTATTCTCAGGAGGGAAGTCCTTCCAGCGCTTGCCGTCGTAGTCCAAGTTAATCTGGACTGTACGATATACTTCCTCAATGATGTTGTCGGGAACAGGGAATAACTTCTGCATGAAGTCCTTCGTCTGCGCGACGCGACACTGCTTTGCAAAGTCGGCGTCGACATCTTCACGGACTGTGGCAGCAGTCTCGGCGTTCATCGTTCTACTCAGGCCCGTGGACCTAGTGTAAGAGAAGGGGGTAAGACTCGACTCGGTGGTGTAGTCAAGCTTCTGAAGAGAGGTCATTATTGACGAGGTGGGTGAAGAAGATGTCGAACCTTACCTTCAAACACACGATTTATAGGCGCTCCTTATCGATTATCGGGACCACATCAGTCTATTGTTCGACCACGCTGAGTACACGAGTGTCGAGAGCTGTGTCAAGAGCTGTGCACATTCAACATTGACAACAATCGCGACCGCCCGTTTCGGTCCGACGGGCCGCTTTATGCCGGACCCGAACGGGACTCTGTAAAGGAAAGAAATTTTGACCACCAACTTTCATCGCACTATGCCTATCCCCTCCCTCCCGCCAACAAAAAAGCGCAGAATCGAAAAGGACACAAAGGTGTTGCAATCCATTCAAGAACTGGAGCAACAGCTTACTCGTGCAGTCGAAAACAATGCATCCTTGAATCCTTTGGCCGATCTACTGGACACCACCCGTTCTTGTAAAGAGTCCCAGGAAGTCTCCAAGGGAATCTACGCGCTGTACAGAGTCTTTGTGCTTATAGTTGTTAAGGGGAAGCTCTCTGTTTCTGGTGATGAGAGCACAAAAGCAGTGAAAGCATGGCTTTGGGAGCGCATGAATTCATATGTCGACTATCTGTGCGGCTTGATGAAGGACGGCGAGAAAACATTAAGGGTGCGTCTTTTATTATTCAATCGTATCTATGATACTCACCTCGATGCAGGTATCAGCTCTTCAAATACTCTTTTCGCTGCAGAAACATCTATCCACTGCCTTCTCCACTCTTTCCGCCCCCCAGTTCCACAACTCCCACTTCCGCAAAATTGTTTCCGCGCTGCTTTCGTGCCCATCTTCCCCGCGAAAAGGATTGTCAACCTCCAATGGTTCTATAGACCCAGACGTCCTTCACCTTTTCCACGAAACCTGGTTTAGCGTCCATGATGATATACGATGGTTCTTCTTACGAGAAGCAGGGTTCGTGATTCACAAACTTGACAGTTCATTCACTGACTTTCACCTTCAGTTCCATATTAGCAAGTTCACCCGAACCCAACATCCCTTCGAATCTTCTTCAGATACTAGAAGGCTTAACCACATTCCCAACCGAACCAGCCGAACTGAACGCATGGTGGGTCGAGGAATTCGGCGCCAAGCCTCCAAAAGTGAAGACATCAAAAGGCAAAGACGGTGAAGAAGAAGAGGAGGCCGAGAACGCCAAAGAAGATGAGGAGGACGATTGGAGAAAGTTTTTCGACGAGGATACAACTGCCAAAGACCTCAAGAAGAACGAAGGACTCAAAGGACGCGTGCACACGTTGACCATACATCAGTCTTTGCATTCGCTAGCGTCGCACAAGGCTGTTTTCACTCGAGCTTGGCTAGAGTTACTGCCTCGGCTGTCCGTCAAAAGCAATGCTCAGGAAAGTAAAGCCCTTGCTACTCGTGTGCTGAATATTATGCACCGAAGTGTCATGCCACATCTGACGAGGCCGATTTTGGTGATGGATTGGATAGGCGCCTGTGTCGACTACGGTTTGTTCTCCATTAGGTCCCGAAAAGCTTTCCCTCATTCACTTCAGGTGGCACTGTCGGTCTTCTGGCACTCAACGCACTCTTCGCTCTGATGAAGGAGTACAATCTGTACGTCACATCTCTATCGTCTACGTCCTATATTTATGGTGTCGCAGAGACTACCCGTCATTCTACACCCGTCTATACGCATTCCTGGACCGCGACTTGTTCCACCTGAAACATCGCGCAAGGTTCTTCCGCATGACTGAACTTTTCCTTAGCTCAACGTAAGTCTTCCCGTGTACTTACTAGAGTTCTGTAGAAATTAATCTGCCGCCTAGCCATATCCCTGCCACCCTCCTTGCCTCCTTCGTAAAACGATTGTCGCGTTTGTCATTATCCGCACCACCCGCCGGCGTGATCATCCTCATACCATTCACATACAACATTCTGAAGCGCCATCCCGCGCTCATGGTAATGATACATAGGACTGAAGACGATGCTCCGGATGGAGGTAGGTCGCTTGTTCCCACGTAAATTTTCAGTCTCATCGTTCTGCAGATCCTTTCCTCCCTGAGGAGCCCAATCCCCTAAGCACGAATGCGTTGGACAGTTCGCTTTGGGAGCTACAATCACACCGGATGCATTACCACTCGGGTGTATCGACGTTAGCCAAGATCTTCTCTGAGGCGTTCACGAAGCCTGGGTTCTCAATGGAGGACTTTTTGGATCACACGTATTCGACTGTAAGTCTCATTATCGCCGACGACAACTCGAGTTCATGAGATGTGTCTAGCTCTATGATACAGAAGCGAATCGAAAAATCAAAAAGGAACCTCCGTTGAATGAGTTCGGTAACGGACTGAAAGTGGCGGCGCATCTATTCAAACCCCGTACACTGGAGGATGGCACAGCTGTGGATTCGGAGGATGTCGTAACCGATCTGTGGTCGTTTGGTAGTACTTGAATGGCAAGAGTCATCTTCGTTATTATGAGATACTTTATACATATGATGCTGTAGTGCAAGATCATTGAATACTCCTCTCAGTATGACTTCTTCTTCTCAACCACGGATGCCGACACGATTGTCGGAGGTCGCTGCGACCTTGAAGTATTCCGCTCCATAACAGAAGAAGACATGACGACTGGCGGTCTTTCCGGGCGCGAACTCCTCTCAACCACACCACTCGACATCACCGCTGTAGGTTTCCTCTCCCCAACCGACGACGACATGACCGGACGAGACGACGGCGCTGGCGCTGACACTGCCGACATCGGGAACGAAGGCGACTCCACGATCATCGACATAGGATTGCCACTAGGCATGTACATGGGATCGATATCCGCGGGGAGATTGAACCTGGGAGTAGACGACTCCGCCGCCACTCCAGGTTTGAATGATAGAGAAGACGATAGGAAACTCGGCGGTTCAAACTCAGAGAGCTTGGGTGATGACCGAGCAGCTGTAGTAAGCGGAGTCGGGGACTCGCTCAGCGGCGACTGCGGGATCCTAGGGACCTGCGGACGCGACGCCTTGAACCGTGACGTCTTGGGTTTAGGAGGGAGAGGTGGGATATCGCCGAGGGTGGACGTAGTAGACGATGGACCTGCTTCGGGCTGGGTAGTTTGTTTGACCGGCGGACCGAATGGACCTGCATTGTATATCTCTCCTTTCTTAATGAGATCAAAGATCTCTTGGAGCTCGTTGTCGCTGCCATCGCTTTCCTCGCCTGCGACAAGACGATTCTCTTCGTCCAGTTTGCCCATACGGATGGCGCTTCGAAGGGTCTCAGCACCTGACGCCGGGAGAACTGCAGCAGTACCCAAAGACTGCGATGTTGAAGGGGAAGCCGCGTTGTAAGACGAAGCTAAGCGTTCAGACTTGAATCGCGAGAGCGAAGAACGGGTCGGTGGGATCGGCATATCATCAACGTGCTTTCGCAAGTGTGAATGCAGAGGAAGATAAGAATAGAGTTGGAGCACATACCTCTGCATGTGAATGAGATCTCATGGCCTGCGCCACCTCTTGGCCTATTTTGGCTCGCTTACTATGATAATCAAGAGCGATTTCGCGTTGGTGTTCGGCATAGTCAAAGTCTGTGCCATCTTCTACCTCATCATCCGCGTCAACCTCGGAGTCGTCGTCGTCTGAAGAAGGTGGTTTGAAATCCGACTCGTCGTCAGAATCAATATAATCCTGAGAATGCGAAGGAGGTGGAAGAGAAGGTGGTTCGGGAACGCCAGGTATGCGCTCAACAACAGAGAGCTTCATGGGGAGGGTTTCGTCGGTTTTGAGTTGGGATAAGAGTGTTGGTCGTTTTGAAGAGATTAACCTGCCTTGGGAAACGTCCCCCCAATCAACAGACGATTCCTTTTGTTTAACGGAGGGTTCACTCGGTTCTACAAACGAGACACTCTTCTGCGGCCCCGGCGGTTTAGACATGACGTTCGATGGCTCCGCGTCTTTTGGGGTAGCCTTGGACTCGGTCTCTTTCGGTCGGGACTCTCCCAATCCCTTCAATAAAGCTTTGCCCATTTTCTTCTGCATGGCCTTGGCGGCTGCGAGCCGTTCCGCCTCCATGCGAGCGACCTCCTGGCGCTTCGCAAGGGCTTCACGTTTCCGTTCCGATTCGTCCTCGTCCTGTCTCCTCTCCTCTTCTTCCTCTTCTGCTTCTAGCAAAGCCAGAATTCGGTCGCGCTCGCGTCTGCGCACCTCGAGCTGTGCTGGTGACAATTTTGAAGGATGGATAAGCTCAGAGTCTTCTAGAGCCTCGTTTTGAGACGGCTCATCGGTGGCCTGTTCGCTGATGTCGACGATAGGAAGACCATCTTCGTTAACAAGCTGTATTCAAATAAGTAGAGGTTCTCGGTCTTCGACGCGAGCATACCTCACCCCCTTGAATCCCGTTTAGAATGTTTTGAGCTTGTTCTTCGCCTCCGACTAGATCGGAGACTTTTTGCGAAAGTCTCTGGATCGCCTCTGGTGACAAATTTTTATCTGTGTCTGGTACAATCGAATTGAGGAGTGCTCGAAATGCTGTAAAGTTGATTGAAAAGGCTGGATAACCGCAAGATTAATTCAACTACCTTCAGATCCACCTTCAGCAAGGTTCTTCGCAGCGGCCATGATGGCGATGAGGAAGGATGAGATTGGTCATGTGATGGATCCGCGTTGAACTTGCTTAATCGCTGTTATGTTGGACTGTGACACGGACACCGAAATCTATTTCCCGCCACGAGAGCCTAGTCCTGACATCCAAGAGGAATTCCAAGAAGGTCTCCTGTGGGAGTACGTAATTTCGTCCGAAGAAGTTGGTTACAATAACGAGATTCGGCACGAAGTACATGACATCCCGCAAGGTCATCTATGTACCACGACTGATCATTGCTTTTCTAGACCAAGTGGAAAGACTGGACATCGAACATAGACCAAACGAATAACTCTTGGAGGGAGGACTGGATCCCCAAAGAATCGGCGCGCGCGTACGATTCCAAACAAGCACGGCGCCGAGCAGAATTGGCCAACGCGTCAGCAGACATAACGTTGTGGGCAAACACCGACATAATCGACGACAGAACTCGTCTGCGCGCGCAGGCGTACGACGAAAAACTCGAACGCCACCATCTTGATCAGAAGCTCAACCACCAACTCAAGGCACTTGATTTGACCTCTGCCGTCCCCAGTAGTTCCTCCTCTCAGCCGAGACTGCGTTCCTCTACTAGCGCGTCTCCTATTACAGAATTATCTTCGAGGCTATCGCTTCGATCACGCATTCCTAACGGCGTTGCCTCGTCATCCGTCTCGCCCAGCAAACCTACATCGTCCTCTTTCATGGGTGACCAAAACTTAAAACGCAAACGCGGTAAATCGTCATCTGGCCGAGGCAACTCGCGAAAGCTCGGCCCTTCTCACGCCCCACGAAATGCAGAAATCGTCGAGATCAGTTCAGATAGCTCTGAAGACGAATTGTTACAAAGGCCAAAGCCGCCACCTCAGACCCAGTATGTGACTCGATTCTTTTCTCTCCAACCGTATCATTGACGTGTGAGCCAGAGAGCGCCAACGACTCGCGTTGAGTCAAAAATGGTCCGACATCACAAAAGAGACAGACGCCGCGAGCATCACTATCGTCAACGACGTTGACGACGAAGCAATCCCGCCACTCCCTCGCGACTTCCTCTACATAGAGAACAGATATATGTAGTACGTCTTCACCTCAAATCCCCTCTGTGGCGTAAGATTAACGAGTACATTCTAGCGCAAAGTCGATCCAGCGTCCTTCCGATGTCAGCAATGAAGCTTGGATGCACTGCATTTGCATGAACTGTACCTCACCGGACACGTGCGACTGTCAACCGGAGGGAGAGCAGTGGGAGATTGAAGACCACCGACACAGGGCGGCATTTGCATATAACAGCCGAGTGCGCATCCATTTCCCTTTTCCATCTCACTACCTTCAACTATACTTGTGTAGGGCTTCTTTTCATTCCTCGCAGACTCGGACAAGTGCGTTGTGGAATGTAACAAGGTGGGCAGCCTGTTTTTGATAGAGGACCTAGGCTGACATGCTGTTTCTTTCAGTATTGCCGCTGTGACGCATCCTGCCCCAACCGTATAGCCCAGCTACCACGCCAGATACCCATCGAAGTTTTCAAAACAGATAGACCGAATTGTGGCTGGGGTGCGAGATCGTCAGTGACTGTTGAGAGGGGGACCGTACTTGGCATCTACACAGGGTTAGTGCGCTTCGCTGTTCCGAACAAAACCTAACACAAACTCGTTCTTTCAGCCGTCTGATGTGGGTGACTATGTAGGTTTGCATACATGGAAGTCGACTAACCGTTCATTGCCAGCACGCGCCAAGTAGCGGATAATCTTACGAACCATTCGTACACCTTCGACTTGGACTGGTTGGAGCATGTCGGAGTCAACGCCGGAAACGGCGCCAACCATCCAAAGTACAGCGTCGACTCTCTCAACTGCGGTAACGCCACCTCCCTCCCCTCATACGCTTTGTTTCTGATTCATACCTTCAAACAGGAAATTGGACGAGATTCATCAAGTTGAGCTCACCGCCCAAAATCTAACACCACCGTACTCACTGTCTTCCCAGCCATTCGTGTAACCCGAATCTACAAGTCTACTCAGTCGTATACGACTCCATACCCGACGTCAGTCTCATGCCGAGTGAAAGCTTGATGCTTACAATAATGCACAGATGAACACGCCGTACATCGCATTCGCGGCGAAAAGGAGAATTCCAGCGCGAGAAGAGTTCACATTTGACTACCAGCCCAGCATACCAAAAGACGCCCCGATGCCGATAGTACCCCGAGGCGCTAGCCAGTGTGAATGCGGATCAGACAACTGCTGTGGTTGGGTCTGCTTCAACTGACCAAGGTGGCGGGGGTCTAGTCTTGAAGATACCAAAAACCGATGGTTGAGTCCTTGCATCGATATCTTGGCTGTATACTAGCATGTATTGTACACTCTTGGAGGACTGAATCTTTCTTGTATGTTGTACCATAAGTACTATCCTCAGCTCAGTCGAATGCGAATGTGTTTTATTTGTTCATGTAGGGTTGAAACGGGTTGTTCTATCAATCGCACGCGGATAAATAAGAGTGCGCATGCATCTGATGCATGCTCACTGCTCAGTCTACTAATGCCGAGAGGAGCAACTGGCATGCATCGTTCAATTCTCGACCTTTGCCGCCAACGTCTCGCGATGTGTCTCGGTCTCATTGGAGTAGACACTTCACCCTGCACCTCGAACATGTTCAGAATTCGAACTCATCAGATGATCAGACACCACAACATTTATAGCAAAAAGGAAATACAAGTACTACATACTAAATCGAATCGACATTGTCATCATTTAGGCCAAGAGTGTCCATGTTGATATACTGAATGAGTACTTGCCCCTTGTGATCATTCCATCCATCAGGCATCTCCCATCGATATGCACGGCGCTTGTGCCATGGAACAACAAGAACATACTTTACATCACAATCACCGCCAAGACGTTCGCGAATGGTCTCTATAATCACATATCCATCCTTCGAACCACCATGTCGTGCGGCCATTGTGGTCTGAACGACCCACAGAACAGGATTCACCATCTCCTCGCTTATGAAAAAAGCGTCAAAAAGAGGATTACTCTTTTTGATGGGAACATAATATTCGTCTTTCGATGGTCGGGAAGGAAGTGCATCGTAGTGCTTGAATACGCCTTTTGGAAAGAGGGAGTTGATGCTGCTGGTTCGAAAAGATCCACTTTTGTTGATCGTCCGAGGCCTCGATACGAACGGACATGTGAGAGATCACAAACTCCTCCTTTGTTTCGTCCCAGGCAGAGTGGCGAAATTGAACGCCCTTCAACCCTTCAAGGCCACCATTTCAGCACAGAACTGTAGGTTGGTCTGGCCATACATCTCAGAACCTGAGGCAAGGTAGTGATTGGCTAAGCGTTCGAAGGACCACGCAGCCACACTGGACTCCATTTTGGAAAGGCAGGCGAAGAAGATCCGTCTTGCCGATAGCAATGAGAGACGACGATCAACCTGCATCAGAGCCGCGAGGACAGCCTGGCTTTTGACGTCCACCGTATAGCGATGATTCTGGCCAAGCGGTTGATTGGTAAGGGAGGTCCCACGACGCACGATGAAACAGTTGATGAGAGGTTTGCTGGAGGATCACGGACTTCATTTCGGATGATCATGATGAGTTTCTCCACATCGTCCATTGCAGAAAGGCCTGCTCCCTGTACTGCAAGATCGTGTCTGGTGCACGGATCGCAATGGCGAGGTCACGGATACTACAGTGACCGTATTCCTGTATGAGGGACGTTGTCGTAGTTCCAGGTTTAACACCTGGGCCAAGAAGGGATGGAACACTACCCATTCATCAGAATCGCTAAAGAAGAAGAAGGCATTGGTCACGCACATTGCCGTCAGCTCCTGCTCGTTCCACACCTGCATCACCCAAACACATGAATTGGCTAACTGTTTGACCAAGTGGTAATAACGTCGTTTGTCGGGGGAGGTAGCAAGAATAGGGAATCCAGAAGTGGGTTCGTGAGCCACGATGCGGGTAGAGTTGGAGTCTGTGGAGTATCGATAAGGATCCAGGGCGCAGAGCGGAGAGGCGGAGCGGCGTAATGTAAAGTGAGTTGTTCTATCAATCGCGTGTCGAGTTTATACGTTCCGTCGAAACGGAATAGATACGGAATGTCGTCTAGCACAAGGATTGTGGCTTGAGTTACCATGAGGCGCCGAATGAGGATGTATATGAGAAGGACACTTTTGCCTAATAATCTTCGCTGAGTCGCCCTTTCATAGGTGTAATAAATCTCTCACCGATGCCAGGGCTGCCCGATAATGACCCGCAAAGATCCGGATAATTCGGATGCATCGATCAGGCGCTCGTAAAAATCGGCGTATTCTTGTCGAACAAGTAGCCTGAAGCTTGAAAGTCCAGGAGACTGGAGGGCGTTCTGCCACGGGGACAGGTCCAGTACTGTGCCAACTGAGATGTCGAGCGAGGTCTTCGCCCAAAATGTTTTCGGAAGGAGATCCACTGTTCCGCTCTCGGATCGTCGGTGCGCTGATGTCGAGCGCCATCCTCTTTCAAGCAGGACTGACACATCAAGTCTGGTCCAGAGTCGGTGATTGGGCTCGAAGGTCTGGCGGGGATGAGAGAGCGACACCATCGGAGGGGGATTAGGAAAAGAAGAGGAAAAGTCAGAAAGGGAAACAGTAAACAAAAGAGTTGGCGCACGGTTGTCCTTGATCGGTCTTGGAGGGCTACAGCGCATCGATAAGCAATGCAGATACTGTGGTAGAGAGGGTCATACTTCACCGTCGTCCGCCGCGCTGGGCTAAGCATCAGATGCAGTCGTAAGGCAGACACAAAAGCACGTACCCAGCGAACTGCGGCCCTCCTTCTTTCCCCAGCTCGCGCGTCGAGTTGGAAGTTGTAGCCGCCGTCGAGTCAGCTGGTCTCTGCTGAAAATACAAAATGAGTCAATCTGTGGCCAAGTACGAATAGCACTTTACTGTAGATGGCATTGAAACGAGAGTTATTCGCCGTTTCCTTCCCGTTTCTGAGACATCACCTCCACTTGCGCTTATGTATATAAGACATTCCTGAGGCTGTGAATGCGGATCAGACAAGTGTTGTGGTTGGGTCTGCTTCAACTGACCAAGGCGTGGGGTCTAGTCTTGAAGATTCCAAAACCGATTATCAGTCCTTGCATCGATATCTTGGCTGTATAACATAGATTTCGTGGGATGTCCCACGGGTGCGAGCGCAGCATAAGATGAGAGCGAATGGTCACCGCGTTTCGCTCTGATGGTTACAAAAAGCACTGGGTTGAAGGCGGGTTGGCCGAGCAGTTGAATATGTGGCGATTAACGGGATTGTGATAGTGAACACTGGTAATGGTTGAGTCGACGCGCAGGAGGCATAGCAATCGGTGCTGATACAAGGAATGGGAGCAAGAAAAGATGATGGCAGGCGAGATCGAGTGGATAACTAGGACGCGCCAGTACGTGTTTTGCTCTTGCACAGATGGAAGACATGCAAGGAAAACGACTTGATTAGTATATAAGATACATCCAGACGATCTTGAGCAATACGGGACAACCGGACCCCGAAGGAGGTCCTAGAAAGAACAAAATCCAGAGAAGAGACAGAAATATACTACATCTTGCCTCCTGAGAGAGTCCACTGTCAGTCAGCTAGGTAGAAAAGAGGAAAATACACCCAAACGCACCTCAACGCCACGATGTCAGGATCAACCAAACACCCAGCCCACCTAAAAACACCAAATTTCATAGTTCAAGTGCGCTGCGAAGTGGAAAGGTCATGAATAAGGAGGACGATGGTGGTACAGAAGGAAAATACGAAGAAATCAGCACTGTACACGCGGTAGACCGGCAAAATGTAACGCTCATTTTCCCACGCTCACAGACTCGTTGACTACACACGAACCTAGTCTAAGTTTGCTCGCTGCGCTTGCAACTAGCACGTATTGTACACTCTTGGAGGACTGAATCTTTCTTGTACGTTGTACCATATGTACGATCCTCAGCTCAGTCGAATGCGAATGTGTTTTATTTGTTCATGTAGGGTACATATGAAGAGAACTCTACAGCTGAATGCAATATGGGCAATAGATGACGAATGTGTTGTATGATGAAGTAGAAACGGGTTGTTCTATCAATCGCATGCGGATAAATAGGAGTGTGCATGCAAGAAAGTGTACAGTGAACGCTAATAGCATTTGACCAAGTCCTCGAGTTCCGTAACGACCTCAGACATCGTAGGTCGTTGTTCGTGCTCATGAGCCCACATCTTTTCAATGAGAGCGACAATCTCCGGACACCACTGCTTCTTGAGCCCGTAATCGAAGGTCTGGAGGCCATTGTGAGCAAATCAATGGTGTCGTCGAGTAAGATCTTACCGTTGCCGTTTCGTGCCCACGATCTCATAAATAGCGTGTTCATTCATTCCCTGAGAATACCTGTTAGCTACTCAGTCGCCGTGATGAAGAAGGTGACATACCTCCCATGGGAACTTCTTCGTTGGTTGATGCCATTGTAGCATCTCCCAATACACCATAGCACAAGAAAAGACGTCCACTTTATGATTATACTTGGGATGCGCATGCCAAAGTTCCGGAGCCTGCCAGTTGACGGTACCCACCAAGCTACGAACCATGGAACGAGTCGACTGCTTGACTTTGGCTAGCCCAAAGTCAGCTATCTTAGCAGTTCCGCGGGAGGTGATGAGGATGTTTGAGGATTTGCAATCCCGATGGATCACAGAAGGTTTCCGGAGGTGAAGGTATTCCACGCCGCGAGCGACGTCGAGCATGATCATGAGCTGGAGGGAAACATCAGCGAATGCAATAGAACACAACGTAAAAGACGTACCACTTTATGAAGAGAGGGAGGGTTTACATTCCGGATGTAGTCGAACAAGTCGCCATTAGAGCACAGCTCGCTGACAATCATGACCGGAACCTCCTTGGTGTTCTCGGAATGCTGACGCCAATCTAAAAGCAGGTCAACACAGAAACTTTTCTGCAAGACGACGAACGTACGAAGCGGACGATATTGGGATGATCGAAGCCTCCGAGAAGCTTCAATTCCTTGATATCCACTAGAGGAGCAGTCAGTATAAGACAAGTACGAGCCTGGGCGCACTTACTGGATGTTAACTGCCCTCTAAACTCAGATATTGCGATTTTCCGACCTTTGAACTTGCCTATGAAGACGTCCTTGAAGCCACCGCTGCCGATCTTCTCCAACTTTTGCAATTTCTCAGGCGGGATCTCGCGATCCTCCAAACCTAAGTCCTCAAGATCCAGCTCCAACTCTGGCTCCTGCGGCACCTGTGGAGTAGCTGGCTCGTCGGGTAATACGTGGTCGGAACGAAGCGGGACGGGAGGAGTTGCGGTGTCCCCGCTATCGCGAAGGCGCCGGCGGGCACGGCGGACGGTGGAAGGCGGTCTAATAGTACCAGTTGAAGACTTGGACGAGATCTCTTGACGATCCCTCCATTGCAAGAGAGCCTCAGCGAGCTGCGGTTTAGTGCCTGCAGGTTCGAGATCACGAGCCTCGCATAAACGAACGAGATCGTCCCTTCGTAAGCGCACAAGGGTCTTCGTTGTCGCTATCGTGAGGTCAACTAGAAATACGTTAGAGACTCAAGCAAGGAGATAGACAAAAGTGACATTACCCTCGTCATCCTCGATCGTCTGCTCATCTTCCTCCTGTTCCTCTTCTTCAGTGTCGCCCTCGGCATCGATATCAACTTCCTCTACATCAACACCCTCATCGTCAGCTTCCTCCTCATTAACGTCCTCTTCTATAACCTCCATTTCAGCATCGTCATCCTCTCCAACAATCTTGCCATTACGAAGCCGCCTCGGTTCGACAGCAATAGTAGCCTCATCGTCCTCGTCGTCTGCCTCGTCATCGCCTGCCTCGTCCTGCTCATCCTCTTGCTCATCATCTCCATCGCTCGCACTCGCTTGCTCAGAGTCCTTCTGCCCGGACCGGAGGCGCCGGCGCATGGGTGTTCGATCGACCCTGGACGAGACTGGTGAAGGCGTTGCTGTTGTTATCAGCTCATCCACTTCCTCCACTTCCTCTTCATCGCTCCCCTCCTCCTCCTCCTCATCCATCAGTTCATCAGTATCCGATTCTTTCAGTGAAACCACCCGTCCTTTTGCTTTTCGCATGGGTGTTATCCGTCGCTCTGGAAGTTCCTCTATGCCGGGCTCTCGCGCCCTGTCTTTGCTACGCAATCGTCGTGGACTCGGCTGTTGGCGCATATTTTGCTCCAAGTCCTCTAATTCGGTTAAGTCACTTTCCTCCTCCATCTCTACTGATGGAGCGGATCGACCACGGGTTCTCGTAGAAGGCGTTTTGGGCTGAACCTGGTCGTCAAACTCGACCTGTTTCCCTTTGCCTTTAGCCGTTTTGCGTAAATTGGCAATGGGCGTTGAGATGGAACCACAATTAACGACTTCAGCTGACACTTTGCGAGATCGCGTTCGAGTGGCAGGGGGTGAATGGAATATAGCAGCAGCAGAAGTAGATGCGACCGGTGATGGGCGGCTTAGTGTTCTTCGGCTGGAGTCGATCTTAGTACACAGTAGTGATATCCAGCAAGAGAGGCTCACCGAGGTCCAGATGAGTTTTGACTTGCTTTCTTTGAGTTCCGTTTACATGACTGGGAAGCTGCTTCGGCGACTTCCGCGTCCCCGTGTAAGGTACCCATGGATAAACTCCGACCCTTAAGTTTTCCAGGACGAATTCGGCCCCCACCATAGTCATTAGTCGTCGCTCGCCGACGTAGACTGGCAGATAGTCCAGTTCGGGTGCTTGGATGACGAGATTCTTCGAGTGTGGTATCGCCGAAATGGCCATCGTCAGACGAATAATCGCTCGAGTTGCCTTGACCGGGAGGAGACGAGGGAGGTAGAGAAGCGACGTCGTCACGGGCAGTGATGATGGCGTCGACGATTTCAGATTTAGTGAATTGTTCTGCATCGTCGCAGAGCCCGGCTAACGAGTATAAACGAACAAGCTCGTCCTTACGGAGACGGAGTAATTGATTGGGTTGGGCAGAGTTGATGAGATAGTCATCCGCTGCAAGACATGAGAAATGTAGAGATTTGATGCATGTAAACTTACATGACTGATCGTCGTCGTCGTCGCTCTCATCCTCAGTCTTTTCCTCGCCGTCCTCGTTTTCTTCTTGGCCACCATCTGACTCTGAGTTACGTGACGAGTTCCAGTGGTCTATTTCCATCTCGCTGGCGTCACTTTCGTCACTAGTATAATCCATACGCTGTCCAGAGTTGCGTTTGAGGCGCTTTGGACGTCCAGCACCACGCGTCGTTCGTCCTCCACCGACTGAATTCTCATTAGTAGTCGCGACGCGTTTCCGCTTGGTCCCAACTTTGGCATCGGCGTCTACACGCATATCTGAGTCTCCCTTGTGTGCTAGCGTTGTACGGGATGGTAGGCGGCGAAGGTTAGGCTGCAATGGGACGAGGACTGGACGTGATTCGGGTGATGAAATGGAGGCGCGCGCGGGCGGATGGGTGGCGGTGGATACGGCTCGCGAGTTGCCGCCGCGCTTTCGAGCTGGCGGTGAACGGCGAAGGGGGTATTTCTTGCGAGCCAGAGGTGGTGAACTGGCGGTAGATGTCTGAGGCGACGAGCGGCGGTTGGCCATAACCAGTTAAGAGAGGCCAATTGTTGCGTCGGGTTAGCAAACGACTGACTCGTCCGCAATGCGAGCTGGGCTCGTCGTCGTTGAGCACAGTGTCGCCTTCAAAGTGCAGTCCAACAAGGTCTGAGCCACTAGACAACAGCCACAAACACCTCATCGGTATCATGTGACTCATCGGCCACATCCGTGTCGGTATTTCCCTTTATGGTCCTCGTCCCGCCCAGCTATTCGAATTCCAACGTCACCTCTCCAACACATTCAAGCGTTCGTTGGCGCTCCACCAGTTTACGCTAGGGTAAACTCATTATCCTCTCTATGCACTGAGACTTTGCACTGCCATTATTCAACCAATTTGGCTATGTAACAACAAAGACCACTTATCGATCTGTGGACAATGGAGCTCGTGGACGCCCCCAATCAAATATGGTAACAGCGACTGGCAACATAATGGGATTACTGTGCATTGTCCACGGCCACCTGTCCTCTACGCTTTGACTCTCGACCTGTATTATTATATATACCTGAGCTGGTCTCGCCACTTCCCCCGTAACACGACGAATAACTAGAAAGCACTCAAATTGCTCTCCTCTGCGCCTAACATGGGCCTCATCCCCGATACCCCCGCTTCGTCCAGTGGCTTACTCGCGGAACCACGCAAGACGTGGAACTCGATATCCTCTGTCGACTCCGCCGAAACCATTACGCCCTCATCCTACGAGGACATGTACCCCAGAATCACACCGCGTTATCCTGAGGAAGAGGATGAAACGTCCTCTGGGTACGAAGAGTCCGTATATTCTACGAACGCTCCTTGGCCGAGTCCCGAACCCACAGCCCCAGACCTCGAACCGCTGACTTGGCGCGTCCTGCAGTTCAAGAAAGCTCAGGAAAAGGGCACCATCTTTCAATCGGAGCTCTACGATGTCGAGGATGACAAGAAACCCTGCTATCGTATCTCCTATGAGCTCACAGTGGACGACAAGCTCAAGAAGCCCAAGACAAAGGTCTCGATCGCTAGGGGAAGCGGAGACTGCAAAGTGGTCGCACACGTCTCTTGGTTCCCTGGATCCGATCTCGACATTTATATTCACCACGTCCGCGAGAAAACCGTCAAGGATCTATTTGACCTCTCAGATATCACCGACGTCGAGGATCAGATTTTGTGAGTTCAGGGTTTGAATCAGGAATGCAGCCGTTGATTTTCTTGCAGAGGCGAACGCTTCCTCCACTTTCCTGCTCGCTTCACGCTCAAGGACCGCTGCGGGATGTACTGGCGCATCGATAAGCGCAGACTCGGTGTAAGTACTTCTAAATTTTTTCTGGTACATCAATTGAGTCTCTTTTCACAGCTTTATCGTTGCGCTGTTGATGCTGGCTTCTCTCCTGCCTCACTTAAAGGGAAGAATAAATGCGCCCCTCCCCAACCCATCGCCGAATTTGTTTACAACGCGAAGCATCTTACTCACTACGATGGTTTCAGAAAGAGGCACCTTCATAAGGGCAGCGACTTCTTGCGGCTCCCGATGTCCGGCAATGAAGTTTTGGACACTGAGCTGATTCGTACGTCCTCCATTACAATTTTCAAGTAGCTTTCTTATTTTTCGTCTAGTTTCGTTCCTCCTGCTGGAGGTTGTCCGACACGGCGCTTTTGATCTTCCACCTATTCCGTTCGCTGCAGCTGGAGAACAACCCGCTGCTGCCAAATCCAAGTTGTCGAAGTTCGGCATCAAACTGTAGACCTTTCATATTTTTATATTGCACCCATTCAGCATTTGTATCCATGTTATTCTATTTGATGTATCGCTACTCTCCACATTCCTTACTGTACTGATCAGCTGCACTTTTAGATGTATTATATACCTCTCTCCACATTCCTTAACTATTGATTTTCTGTTACCTCGTTCACTTGCACTTTCTCAATGCCAATCATTCACTGCTACATATCTATCAATATCAATCGCATGCTTGTAGACCTACTATACGGATTTACGCTCGAAATATACAATTCTCTGTGGTACTCAGACGCACCTCAACCGCGCTGTTGGTTCGTACTACAGAGCGCCTCATTCGACGTATTTGTATCCCACGCGGGAACATGCAAGCCAGAATTTCTGCCCGCCTTCTTCGCACCATCCAAACGGTCCTAGATCACACTCAGCGCAGATGAGGAGTTTCAACTTCTTGCCTTGGAAAGGGATGTCACTTCCAAGACGACACCTCATCGTAGTGTGAACGCGTCGTACCTTCAGGGGATAACGGCAAAGCCTCAACTGCACGAGAGAATCCAATGTTCTCGAATTCCATTGGACTGGGTTCGATCAGCCACCAGGAAGTGCTCTCTGATGTCGCGGCATAGCAGGGAGCAGCGAGTGATTTGGGTGTTCTCTGGTTCCATCTAACATGAAGTTGAACGGCTGTTGAATTATAGTAAATGCAATACTTACCTGGACACTTGGCCCCGCTTTGAAGGTGCCGACGCGTTCTCGTAGTATAACACTTCTGCACTCTTCTCGTGGACATAGAAGCTGGTACTTGTTGGATATCAAGTCTGCCTGTTCGCCGGTGGTAGTAACGTCATCTACACCGTTCTCAAACGCAGATAGACCGCGCATGGGCGGTTTAGAGCGTCTGGATCCACCTGATAATGCCTCTGCCAGACCAGGAGGAAGCTGCTGAGTTGGTTCTGCTGACATTGATGAGGTTGATTGAAAGCGCCGTACGGCAAAATCCGAAGCACGAGGAGTAATTCACGTCACAAACGCGTCGGTCACGTCACGCTCACTCTTGAGCATAACCTCTGTCCACCATGTCTGTCGCCGCGGCGTCGTTCAAGCCTAACGGCCTACTCGGAGGCGGTCTAGGGGATCCGTTTGTGGATAATGACGCCTCCTCGCCCGGCGCTGGTCCCTCGTCCGCCTCGTCATTCATGCCTACCGGACTACTGTCGATGACAACAACAAAAAACGCGTCGAAAACGGCCGAAGATGAAGATTTATACATGGAGGATGAGGATATGGATGATGATGCTTGGAAAGCTATGGGTGCGTGGCGACTAGCCGTCAAACATCGTTTGTTGGTCGACACCGTCTCCAGATGAGAGTATGCCCTCAGAGGCTCAACTAGATGATATTCTATCGACAAAATCTATCAAGGCATCTAGTGAGCTTAGATCAGTCTTTCCTACTTTCTACTAACGTTGCAGTAGCTTCCTTTGTACCAACCGGATTACTTGGGGCAACGTCCTCGATCGCGCCTTCACAAGGTTTGACGCCGCTTCGCCCCACAACGCTCGCATTAACCAATTTGAAGATGACGAGCAGCTTCCTGACCCCAGGTCCATTTTCGGTTCCGCGCCTTTGCTGACCAGCACATCACAACCAACCTCATCGTATACGAGCATTCGCGCCAAGACGTTCAGCGGCAAGATGGTCTTTATCAGGAAGAAACACATATCTATCATCCCACGCAAGGTAATGATACCTTTATTCCTCTTCAATTCACGTATGAACGCGTTTCAGCAAACAACTTTGTCGTCTACAGGCATGAGAAACTTGCTCGATGTTCCAGTACACCGCATGGTAGCACAACTTGAAACGGCTAAAGCTCAAGCTGCCAAGAGTAAAAACGCTAAGCATGCCGCCTTTGCACCCGACACCGAACATTCGTTATGGGTTGACCGTTATCGGCCCAACCGCTTCACAGATTTAGTGGGTAATGAACGTGTCGCGCGCGATATATTGGCGTGGATCAAGCAATGGGATTACTGCGTCTTTGGGAAACGCAATGTCAAGGGAAAGAAGAGAGCGAGAGATGACGAAAACGTCGACACTGAGGACGAATTCCGGAGACCGCAGGAAAAGGTTTGTCGACGCGTTCTGGCGTTCGGGACAATCTAAATGGTATTATAGATTCTTCTAATCTCGGGCCCGCCGGGACTGGGAAAGACAACCATGGCTCACGTTTTGGCCCAACACGCCGGTTACGAAGTGATGGAAATCAATGCCAGGTATGACTGAATTTCAGTGAAGCAACCAAGCGGCCTCACCATCTTTCTCATAGTGATGCACGCTCGGGACAAGTCGTCGATGATCGAATACGACCCGCGTTGGAATCTGGCTCAGCCATTGGGAGCTCGAAACCGGTCCTGCTTGTCATCGACGAAATAGACGGTGCTACTGGAGCCGGAGAGAACGTAAGTTACTCTAGATCTAGATTACCTTCAACTCACGTTCTTGTGTAGTCCAGTAGCTTCATATACAAGCTAGTATCGCTGACATATGACCGGCCTTTCAAGAAATGTAAGTTCTGACGCATTGATGATATGTCACTTGCTCATGTTTTGTCTAGCTCGCGGCGCAAACAAAGACCGTAATGCGAAGCGACCGATACTTCGCCCAATTATTTGCATCTGTAATGATATCAACGCGTCTGCTCTCGCGAAGTTGAGGCCGCGTGCATATCAGATCCGTTTACAGAGGCCGGCAGATGTCCACACAGTTAAGAGGTTAAAGCAGGTCTGTGAGATTGAAGGTCTTCGGGCAGATAGTCGTGCATTATCTGCACTCGTAGGCATTGCAAAGGGTGATCTTCGGGGTTGTCTCAACACTCTTCAGGCGAGAACGAGCCTTTACTGTCCTTTACTGGCATACTTATTTGTTTGTAACAGTTCATCAAGGCCCGCAACGAAGACGTGAGCGAGAATGTCATTCGTAAAGCAACGAGCGGCATGAAGGAAGGCGACACGTCGATTATCTCTGTGTTGACCGACATATTCTCTCCGCTTTCCAAGAAGCGTGTCAAGGAGCTGGGCTTGACTGACGATGAAGAGACGAAGTTTGTTGGCCGTCTGAGTCGACTAATCGACTCCTGTGGACGCGACAGCAGTATTGCAATTGGTACGTACGCCTGAGGTTACGACTTCAATAAGGCTAACCCACGCCACATAGCATGTTTCTCTCATTATGCTCACCTCCGGCAATACGACGCGGATTTCAGCAGGTACCACAAGGCGAATGAATGGCTCATGACTTTCGATCGTCTATCATCGCCATGTATTCAGAGGGCGAGTTCGCATTGAACCAGTATCTTCCTTACATGCTCGTTCCGTTTCACCATCTATTCCAAGAGCGCGGAGGTCCCCGGATCGAGCGTAACCAGACTGATTGGGAGGTACGGCAGGAATGTTGATGTCACGTTCCGTTGAGTTGACTTAGTCCCTAATAGGTTCTACAAACGACTAAAGCTAACGAGGAGATTTACAAGTCTTTAGGCCGTTGCCTGCAAACGGCAAGCACGAAACACGGAGGCGACTTCCGACACCTCGTCGGCACTCCAATAATGCAGTTGGAGTTCGCACCCTACCTCAACCGCATAATATCGCCCCCCTTACGTCCGGTCAGTGACTTGTGTCGTTTCTATTGAGCACCTTCCAATTAGTACTGTAGGTCAACTCGCAGATCATCAAGCAAGAGGAACGAGCAGTATTACGCCGCTTGGTATCTATCATGACTGCACTAGATCTGCGATTCGTGCAGGAGCGCGCGGAAGATGGTCAACTCACTTATCGGCTGGACCCGTAGGTCATTTCACCAATCATGGCATTCTCATTAAGACTTTTCTAGAGCTATCGATGTCTTCATTACCTACGATGACAGAGAGCGTCTGATATCAG